>CM038219.1:35881934-35948721 GCA_021442155.1 Cymbidium sinense
TATTTGTTTGCATACTCCTAAATTGAATATTCATCTTTCACACCTACTCAACCTTACTCGCGTTGCACCATCCCTAGCTAAGTTGGCCGCTGATCCAAATTTTTTCTCTCTAGCCAACAACATTCCACATTTCATAGATTATTTCCTCAAGCCAGGAGCTCCAAGCCTAAACCTAATCCCCTTGTGATCTCAGCACGCCTCAAGCCTGCATGGCCTTCCACTCTTTATCAAGAGATCTAGCACACTTTCAACACACCTCTCCCTTATTTTCTTCCAACATCTCACAACAACCTCTGCTTTCTGATCCAACAAACAATCTCACACAGCCAAAACAGTCCAACATCTCCCTCTTCCTCTTTATTTGTGTTGCTCTATCTACATGCTTCTCCTCATTATTCTCTAGTTGGGAATTCCTTTTCACTGCCTCTCTCTCTCTCTCTCTAAAAGGTAAAATGAATATACCGGTTGTCAACATTATCAAATAATCGTGTTGTTTGTGTGAATGTAAATTATAGGAAGTGAAGAAACTTTTAAGCAATTGTATTATTTCAATGTGATGATGAAATGCGCTAAAAATTTTAAGTACTCGCTTGTGATTGCTTTAACACGACAGAAAATTTGCTAGATTCGAAGTATTTGTTCGTGTTGCTTTAACACGGGGAGAAAAATTAGGATGTTTTTCATGCAGGTTTCGAAGGCCTATGCGACATTTTGCATAAGCGTTGTAGGTATGAAGATATTTTGGTCACAGCGTCGAAAGACACCTACCATGTATGCTTTTTATAAGCGTGATGAGAAAGCTTTAGACTCTTAATGAGCTTATGTGAGGGATGATGTAGAATTTTAAGTTAATTTTAAGCTAAAGTACTATGTTTTCAAGGTATAACACATGAAATATTAAATATATGCTCATGTTGCTTCAATATTGTAAGGTTTGTTAGGGTTAAGTACTCGTTTGTGTTGCTTTAACACGGGGAGGAAAATTAGGGTGCTTTCTCATGTAGATTTAGAAGACCTATGTGATGCTTCCATAAGCATAATATGTATGAAGACTCTTTGGTCAGTGTCATAAAATACCTACTATGCATGCTTCTATAAGAATGGTGGGAAGATCTTAGCACCTCCGAAGCAATTTCTTATTTGAGGGATGATGTCGGATCTTTGTGAAAATCTATCGAATTTTCAATAAATTGAATCTGCAAATAACTTGAAATTAGCACAATTAAAATAAATCTTCAAATCTTAATGTTATATGGAGTAAACATTAACTAAAGTTATAATTTGAATATTCAAAAATTTTCAGAAAGGTAATATTGGATCAAACAAATAAGTCATGAAGACTCAAATTGAAAGAACATTGAACTATAAAGGACCTAACAACTTGCTTACGAGGAACAACATAACTTTATAGCCTATTGACGAGCACAAACAAAGCTGTCAAATGAATAATTGAATTTTGTAATAATCACCATCGAATGATTTGAGTAAGGTTGAATCCATTACATGTATCTCTCAAAACAACTCTTATTCAAAGCCAATGCAACAACATAAAATGACCTAAACAATGAAAGGCATACGCATCTTGAAATAGTTATACATTCAAATTTATTGATATGAAATGCATGCATCCTAAACACAACATTGAAACGTGTGCCAACAATATAGAGAAATAAGTTCTTTGCATGTGTCATAAGATATACTTGCATTTAAAATCAATTCATTGAAATATATGCATATGGTCCAAGAATTTCAAATGCAACGAGTTTCGCACACATCTTGAGACACACTTCCATTTAAACTCATCATATCGAGGTGTGTGTAATTGACCAATAAAGTTGAAATTGAAACCTACACACATTATGAAATAACTCCTTTCAATTTGAGCCAAAAACTTATGTAAATGCAAACAAACATATCCCATGTGTTAAATTCTTAACTCAATATTTGAGGATGCTGCGCGGGCCAAAGGTAATAATTGATTTAGACTAATTTGACTCCAAAAAATATGCAATTGACTTGGACTAGAAATTACCTCGAAAATATATGCTCCTCTAATAGGAATAGGAGTTGACAAAACTGATTAAAAATTATGTGTTTAAGATTTGATATTTACATGTGCATACGTACATCAAAGGCCTTATTTAGGAAATTTCATATTCAAATTATAGATTATCTATTTTAATGTTAAAAGTATGACCATAAATTTTAATCATAGACTTGATACTCTACATTATGGATAGAGTTGACAGGGTCCACCCCAATGATGGTTGTGTTAATTGAGGATATTGATTAGAGGGGTCATCATTATCAAAATATCTAAGATATTAGTGTTCACTCATCTCAATTCAAAATATTAATTTAGGTCTGATCCTCTGTTATTAGATTACTTCGATGATGACAATTGTGAATATAGATTTCAACCCGATGAGATATTATTATTGAAATATGTTAAAGATTTTACATCAAATTAATCTAAATTAAATATCAATACAAATGTAAAATCTGGTAAATTAATAAACTTAAAATGTTCAAATGAATTTCAACATATGAAACTTAAAGCTAAAATCTACTTAGTTCGCCTTCCACAACTATTTGTCGGAGGTGATCAATTAGAAAAATTTTAGTTCATAAATGAGCCAATATCAAGTGTACCACTTTGTTCACCTCAAATAATCTCATGCTAGTAACTCATACTCCACATATACACGACTAAAGTCCTCTAACCATATAACCCACCATATATTATATATAACAGATATTCCCAATGGTTCTAACTCTTGAATTGTGAACCATAGGGTGTACTTGATAGGGAAAAAAGTTTTTTGTTTGTTAATGTGGACTTAAAGATGTCTCTTTATATAGATATTAACCCAAGTCTACAAGTGTTGTTACGACTAACGTCCTTTAACCGTGTAGCTTGGCCTCATTATATTACAGTCATAACTGTTGCCCGTAAATTCCCCAATGGTTATAACCCTTGAATTGTTAATCATAAGATGTACTTGATAGGGAAAAAAGTTCTTTGTTTGTTAAGGTGGACTTAAATATGTCTCCTTAGACAGATATTAACTCAGGTCTATAAGTGTTGTTATGACTAACGTCCTCTAACCGTGTAGCTTAGCCCCACTATATTACAGTCATAATTGTAGCCCATATATTCCCTAATGGTTATAACCCTTGAATTGTGAACTATAAGGTATACTTGATATGGAAAAAATATTCTTTGTTAAGATGGACTTAAAGATGTCTCCTTAGACAGATATTAACTCAGGTCTACAAGATTCCCTTGGATGACGCAATCCATAGTTGTTGACAAGGGTCTTTCGATTAGGTTACCTCCTTTGATTAAGTAGATTAGGAACCATGACAGCTCAGGATAACGAAACCATGAGATCTTGATTGGTTGCATTATCATTCCCCAACCATCCTCTTTTAAGTCTACAATGATGAATTTTATGAATTTAAACTCCAAAATTTCAATTTGCTGCTACTATACGCTAAGTAATTAACGGATAAACAACTAACCTTAATCAAAAGTTCTCTCTCAGCATTGGGAGGGGTAATTAATTATTGGTGTTTGCGCCATACTTGTCAATGGAAAAAGGCTCACCATAGCGTAAAGCTCCTCATGAAGCCATGGCAATATCATTGATTATTTTGAATATGGTGTTAATATTTAAAAAATATAAATATAAATATAAATAAATGTGAAATACTATTATAGTGCTACACGCATGTATATATATATATATATATATATATATCAATGTGTTTACGCGGTATATTTGTGCATGTATGTGTGTTTACGTGTGTATGTATGTATGCGTATGTATGCATATATGTGTATATATACATATATACACACGTGTATATGCATGTACAAATACATATACATATACACATATGAGCATATTTACAAATACATGTATGTATGTATATGTGTGTGTATGTATGTATGCATATAATTTCATGCTTAAAAAAATAACTTGGCCTGCTGCCATGTGCGCTATGCGATATTACTCTTGCATGGCACAAATATCGCGCGTTATTTTGATGCGTCGCACTACGTTATACAAATGATGCTGAGGGTGCGTCTCACCACGCCATGCAACATGCCGCGTGCTGTTTTGCGCCATTGACCTGTATGACCTTCACCTATAAGAAACCTAGAACTAGATCTAAAGTCCTCACAAAATGAGGGCAAAATCTCTGGGTATTGACTTATCTACTTTTTCATTTGTCTTTTTAAAATTTGACCGATTAATCTAGACTCTCTTCATTGAGGGGTCGGATGTGAATTTTCAGAGCTCACATTGAATTTGCATATTATATTTTTTGTGAAAATATTATCAAATTCTCGAAGAGAATCCATATAATTTTTTCAATATCCTCATAAGTATTTTTCACATTATATTGGTGCATGGACCATCTAATAAGAGCTACAAGAGACAATAAAATACAGATTATATTCATGTTTTATAATAAAAATAAATGTATCGTGATAGTTGATTTGATAAGATTAGAGTATATTCTTTGGCTATTAATTTTGCTTTATGTCTCTTTAGGTTTTCATATGCTCTGCATTTCAATGAAAAAAATTCATTTATATTTTACTTTGTTCGGTAGTTCAATGATATCCAAAGTGTAATTTTTTTTCTAAGGCATTTATTTCATGGTATTCTTTAGTTCCTATTTTCTGGTGTCTCAAAAAGGATTTGATGTATTTTAATTGAGTTGAAATTAATATTTGTAAGGACTAGAATTGATGTTTGTAAGGTAGGCTTTATGTGTCAGAAATTTTTTTGAAGAGATGTGTATTGGGAGATGGGATATAAGGAAGAATGTGTATTGGTGGATTGATCATTGTTATTTGGTGATAGCTCTGATCCTTGAGCTTGTTGGATATTTTTGGTTAGGCATATTCTCCTTGTATATATATACATGAAGGGTACTGATGGTTGGACTTTGTATAGTTGGAATGTTAAGATGGAAGAGAGTAGTTTCATCAAATTTATCTTTTAGTTAGTTATTTTCCCTTTGAAGATTAGTTTGATTGAAAAAGCATTGCTTTTCATTAATGGCAAAATCTTTTGATGTAATGAAATTTTGGTGGATAACATTTAAATCTTTTTTGAGTGGTTGAATATCCTAGAATGACACATTTTAGTGTCCTAAGATCAAACTTATCTAATGTTATTTGTTAATATGAACATAAGCAATGCACCCAAAAATTTATGGAAGAATTTTTGAGAAGTTGTTTATAGGGGAAACGTTCATAGGGTAGTTTAAGGGATTTTTGAAACCTATTACCCTCAAGGATATTTTTTTGATTAATGTGATAGTTAGAGCAGTTTCTTCCCAATATCTTTTGGGGACTTAATTTTGGAAAAAAGGAGTTTTAATGATTTCCAAAAGGTGCTAACTTTTTTTCCATCCTATTTTATTGAGGGATGTCAATACAGGAGAATTCATGAATAACATTTTGTTTATTGAAAAAGGAAGATAAAGTTTGATAAAAATAATCATGAGCATTATCAATATAAAGTGTTTGGATGTTAGCATTAAATTGATTTTTTTAATCATAACAACAAAAGCAAGAAAGTAAAGATGATATCATTTTTTTTTGCTAAGATATATTCATGTAATTCAAATGTAATTATTAATAAATGTAATAAATTCTATTGATCTAGAAATATTAGAGAATTTTGAAAGTACCCAAATATCATTGTGATTTAAAATAAAAGAATAGAGGATCTAGAATTACTTTTAGTGAACATAATGATATTTTATATGTTCACAAGCCACATAATGAAAGTCTTGAATATTATTATTCATAAAAAGAGAAGAAAACATGTATTGTAATACTTTGAAAGATGGATGCCTTGGTTTATAATGATGGTTTTAAATACTTTTTGCATTGAGAGTAGAGAATGAAGGAATATGGCAAGTGATTTTTGTCTTCAAGATGATATAGCTTATCATTTTCTTTAGTTTGCCCAATCATCTTCCCTATAGTGAGATCTTGTAATACATAATGGTTACTGAAAAATATCATATTATAATTATGTTGTTTAGTGATTGTATGAATTCATAGAAGATTTACTGTAAGGTGAGGGATATGTAAAATATTATTAAGGGTAAGTATGGGAGAAATAGAATATGCCGTTGACTTGTAACTTTTGTTATAGAGCTAGCGATAAGTTTAATTTTTCTATTACTGAGATATGATTTATAATTTTGAAAGATGTTAGTATATTTTGTTATGTGGTCTGTGGCTATAAAATCTTAGTTCCAAGTTAGAGGGAAATTATTTGAGGCATTTAAAACAGAAAAATTAGAATTCATATCATTTTGAGCAAGAGATCATGATGTATGAGGCTTTTTTACGAATTTGAGAAAGTTCATGAGTTTAATGATTTCTTTTGAGTTGTGCTCTTTTGATTCCACATACCAAGGTTGACTTTTTTTTGTTTCATTCTTTTACCATATTTTTTTTAGGGATTTTCATGAAATTTTCAATATTTTTCTTTGATTTGCTCTTTATTTCTTCTTGAAATAGTTGCTCTAGAGATTTCTTTTGGGAGGAAGTTTTTGTTGTTCTTTGGAAGAAAAATTTGTGACATCAAATCTCTTATTTTGGGGTTTTGTGGTTGCCATGGCCGATTATTAAATATCATGACATTTCCTCTTTCTTCTGTTCATATAAGAGAAAAGCCTTGTTTATAGAAAGGGGATTTTCTCTTCTTAAGATTTAACTCGATCATTATCAAGTCATACAAAACTCAATTACTCTTTCTCTTTTCTCGAACTATTTTAGAATTATTGTATTTTCATAATATGTCATCTTGAGAACTTGGTAATTATTCAGTTCAAACCAATAAACTTTTAAGACAAAAATTTAATGACAGGAATGTTATCTTACTTGATAGTGGAGAGTTTCTTTCTAATCTTGTAGATGAGTGTAACATTCCTTACTTTTTAGTATGTTTATTTGATGGCATCCTAAATTTATTTTGTGGTTGATATGAATATGTGTGGCTCACTGATTTCCGACATCATGATAATCTACAATCATATCATGATCATGGAATCTATTTGCAAAAAGGATGTTGGATAGTGATTGATTGATGGATGAGCATTAACCCTTAGTTGGATCCAAAAGGATGTTGGATTAACACTCATTCAACTATCGATCTTAAAGGATTTTTTGTAGATAATTCTCAATTCTTTCATCTTTTTTTTATCAACCAATAAGCTCTTGATGAAATATATCAGGTTGCTTCTTCATGCTGCTAGTCCAAAATATTTTGCCTATCCACATCACTTACATTTTAACAAAGCTGATCAAGGTCCTTAAGATATTTCTTATTTCTCATAAAATGTATCATTGTTTACTAGCGAATTAGAAAATAACTTGGAGATTGATCGAATTCATGATCTAAATACCTTCAACTGAACAGTAGGTTTATTATCATGGTCAGTGTTTCACTCCCCAAACAGGCACACACATAAAATGTATTTCTATGATTGTCTTGCCAATATCACCATGTATGAAATACTACTTTAATTTCATGTTAGCCATAGAAATATTCATATCACTAGTTTGCGATATTGTGTTTGGATGTGCTTGGGGAGTAAAGCACTGCCTCATGAAAATTGTAGGATCTTAGCTTGTACCTCCATGAGGAAGGCAACCTGAATTATAGTCTGGTGTTTATTGATCTCTTGATTGCATAACTTCTAAGAAATCGGGATTCTAATATAAATAGGTGAGCTCATGATTCATCTGTCTTGTTGGGCTTGTTTAATGCCCAGTCAAGTATGCTTATCATTTCACTCAATTAAACATGCGTCTTTTTACATATTCCTTCATTGCCCATGGATGAATAACCTGATGCTAAATTAATATTGAAGTCGAAGAATTAATGCAAAAAATATAGAATTGTGTAGCATGAAAGAATATATATATATATATATATATATATATATATATATATATATATATATATATATATATATATATATAATGGAGAGTAAGTTTGTTTTTTTTTCATGTTATTATATGCAAAGTGTTATTATATGCAAAGTCTGTATCTAACATACAATACATTCGTGCCAGAAAGGTGCATGGGAATGCTAGTTACCTTTCATTATCTTGATTTTATACTATCACTGGCAAACTTTTAATATTCCAAAATAATATGAAAATTTTTAGGGTAATCTTCACCCCAAATCGTTCAGAAGTAAAATAATGATGCATTAAATTTCACCAAAAATCATTCAAAACTACAATAACAATGCAATCCAACTAGTTCCCGCAACAGACGCAGATCATGAGTTCGAAACTCTATCTTTCTGCCTATAGTTTGCAGCATTTCCGTATACCGCACTTCCTTTGTCGTTCTCTTGCTGAGGAAGGTACAACTCTTAGGATCAACACCCCCTTGAAAAGAATTCCTTTTCCCAAACAACCATTATTTTCAAAGGTGGCAGCCAATGAGGCTTTCATTCATCAATGCCAGGTAAACATAAATTCTATGTACAATTTGCTCTGCACGTAATTCTTCTTAACTGTTGATTTCATGTTTCGTTTCAGCTTTATGTTGGCCTGATGATCATGCAACAAACAACAGTAGCAGCCAGAAGAAGAGAAAAGGTAATCCAAGCGAGCAAGCAGAAGCTGGAGAAAAAGGTGCATTGCATGACATTGAGAGTAGGGGAGATGAATCCAGGAAAAATATTCTAAGATTTCCTCCAAAGATTGTGGCTATGCACAAGGTAAGATGGAACTTGAACAAAGGTAGTGAAAGATGGCTGTGTTATGGCGGTGCTGCTGGCATTGTGAGATGCCAGATTATATACCCGGATAGAAATAATGAGGGTTCAGAATTGCTTCAGCATGCTATCAGAATTCGCTGCATTGGGTGACATGGCAAGGGCAGATTTTGGGGTTATAATGGATGTGTTAATATAGATTATATTTATTTAATTCTTCTTTTTTACATATTGAAATGTCCAACATTTACCTTTGCAGGGTAGTGGCAGTTCTTTAGAAGACTGCGTCATTCATCTTCTGTGCCCGTGTTGCACCCTGTGCCAGGTTTGTTATTGGACCTGTTTTTGAACTAAATATGATCAAACATGAATAATGAGTTTTTTTTTACTGACAAAAGAGCTGATTTTTTCAAGCAGGAGTCAAGAACATTGGAGATCAACAATGTCCAAGACGGCGTTTGGCATGGCCGAGGCGACACGATATGCGTAGGTATGAACGGCGTCGGAAGCAAAGAGTTCAACGTTCTCCACAAGCCATCTCTTATACCTACAAAGTTCCAATTATTCTACAATAACAATAATCCTTTATCCAACTATATTGGTCGACTACATGAAATTTTTTTCTTCAGTTTGTCCTATTAAGTGTTGTCCTTTATCCAATTACACTTAGCATCAGTTAAAGTGTTGTTCGTTCATAAGATACTTTCTTATTTTCTGAGTCCATTTTTGTCCTATTGCTTATTGTCCCTTTTGTTGACTCTCTTTTGGTCTTTATTTCTTTATTTCTTTTTCTTTGGAATAAATGATGATGATGGTAGGATTTTTATGTGTTTTAAATAATAGGATAAATTGATAAAAAAAAGTTTTTATTTGCTTGCTCAAGTCTATAATGTGCAATTAAATGGGATTCAAATTTAAGATATTAACAATAACTTTTAATTTTTTTAATCAGATTAATTAATACTCACTAGAATTTAATCATCCTTACATCATATGTTTGAAAATTGCCAACCTTTGTATTGCTAAAATTCAAGTAATTTTTAAAAATGTTTTGCAGGGATTTGAATGTGTGAGTTTTACTATAAAGATTAAAAATTGTAATATACAAAATTAAGCCTTGATAATGTTACAACTATTTATAACTATGGAAACAACTTATCATTAAGAGGAAGATGGCCTTAGTTTAAGAAGTTGAACCTTGATCTCTTTGATGAGTCTATCATCATGAGATTTGATTTCATTATGTAACATTTAAACTTATAATTATTAAATATTAGTGTTAGAATTTTTTTATTTTCTTATAAAACTGTAATATAAAAATTTGTTAACAGCAAAGCTAAGAAATTTGTTTAGGGGGGGTTTAGGCTAACTCCTCCTTCAAAAAAAAAAAGGAAGCAAAAAATATTTAAGGGCCTTTTGATTTGTTAAAAAAAGACACTAAAAAATAGTGTATGTAAAATGAAGTTATTTGATTAAATGTAGAATATTTAGCATTTGAAATAAAGTTAAATGAATTTAATGTAAACTTTAATGAATGATAATTGTGACTACAGACATCGAATGAAATAATGACATAGCGGTATGATTATGATATGTGGTGACGACAGCGATAGACATACAATCTCAATGTGTGGTGATGAGAGGTGTTGCTTGCAATGAATTTGAAATTTGACTAAAATCATTCAAATTTGAAATACACAACAAATAAATTATATGGTGAATTTGAAATTTATTGTACTTTTATAATGCATTATTTTTGTTTCAAATCACATGCTTAAAATTTTAAAATTCCCCTATTTGAAATATATTATATCTATTTTACTTAAAATCAAACAACCCTAAGAGATCAAAATTCAACTCCAATAGAACCAACTTAACCAACTAAAATGATCAGAACTTAATAAAACATAAGAAGACAATAATATTAAATTTATTAAAAGTTATATAATGTGTGTGTGTGTGTGTATATATATATATATATATATATATATATATATATATATATATATATAAGGTAATATAATTTTGAATTACAATGATCAAAATTTTGTAGGATATCTCCACTTTATAAAAGTTTATATATTAAAAAAAACATCTAAAGAAAAAATTAGATGTAAACAAAATTTAATAATTATCATGCCAACTAATTTTCAGATTTTAATACTCTCAAAATTATTAAATTTTATTTATAGCCAATAACTTAAAATTATTCACTTATCTTTTCAAATAATTGTATGGAAAACAAGTAAACACAGATATTAATATCAATCGTGCCATAGACCAACGAAAAGAAAAATCAAAAGAGTATAAAGTTAGCAATCAACAAATCCATTTAAAAGATGCCTATAAGAGAAGAAGTGAGGCTTTAGATATTAGAGGCAATAGCGAGGTGTTCTTGATTGACAATGCGTCGCTTGATCTTCTTTCACTCCTTGGTTTGCCATCTCGTTCACATTCTCTCTCTCTCTCTCTCTCTCTCTCACACACACACACACACACACACACACACACACGATCAATCGGTGAACATCATTCTTCCATTGTTGCATGGTGAACATTCAGGTCTCATGCCTACCAACTTTGCACTATATAGCCAAATACTCTTCAAGTCAAAATTAATTATGAATTTATCAAGAAATCTTAAAGGTCCAAGTCAAAGTCAATATTTAAAAGGTGGTCAATAAGATCAAATTAATAATTATCCTTCTCGTATTCATCAACCCACCATACAATCATCTTGAATCTGTTAAGTCTTGAATTTTGAATATGATTCAAATTGTGGATGAAGAATCTCAAACATACTTCAATTTAGATCATATCAATCATTTGATCTAAATGAACTTGATTTGATTTGTTAGACTTGGTCATTAGTCTGAATAAAAATAACTCCAAATTAATTAAAATCAATTACACTAAATAATTTGAAATTTCAAATCAAACATAATTATAATCCAATTTAAACTTAATTGATTTAAATCAATGCATTAAAACAAACTTGATTCCTTTGAGCCAAATGGTTCAAGGAAAGGTTCAAACCAACTCAATGCAACTTAAGTGGACTCAAACCACATCCAAAATCTGTCACACGGAGGTGAACACTTAAGCCCATTTGGAGTGGACCTTCAAGTCAACAATGGAGACCATGAGGGAGAGAAGAATCAATGGCAATATGCCAAAATCCAAGATCCACTTAATCACAAGCTATATCTCCACTTGGCTGACATTTAACAAGCTCTACAATGACTAAACCATCGATTTTGACTTCTCCAAGCCTTCTCCCATCTAGCCATCACCTTCCCAATCACCATTAATGGTGATTTTTAGCCACCATTAAAAAGAGAGGAAAAGATAACCCATTTTTCCTCTTGATTGACTCTAAACAACTCCTGGAGCTCCTCTGATCAAAATCATACCATTCCCCTCCCTTTCCATTATAATATAATAGACTTTAGCCAAATTCTAGCGAGGAGGCAGCTGCCATTGATAGAGAAGGCGATCGATGAGGAGGCAAGTGGGCATATTCATTTCAGCTTCATCTCATGCTTAGGAGCATATTCAGATTGAAAAATTCATTGGACTTCAACTATTGTGAGGCAATTTCTTCAACTTGTTTCTTGCTCATTTTTTTTTTGTCGTCAGTGGACCAATCAGCTTAGGACATGTGGAATTGAGGCCCAGTCAGTGCTGACTCAGTGTTGACTGGGTTAAGTAAGAAATTCAAATATTTTTTGAGTTTAAAAATTCCATAAAATCGCCTGAAACTTCAAAAATTCATAAAAATAAAATATTTTATGAAAAATTATAAATAAAAGCTTGTTAGATTCATCTTTTCAAGAGGAATCCAAATCAAAATTAGATATTTTAAGATTAATTTGAGTTTGAATGAAAATAAAATTTCCTTAATTAATCCTAAAATATTTATCAAAACAACTTGAAAATTTTTGAGAATGAAATTAACACTAT
Organism: Cymbidium sinense; assembly: GCA_021442155.1. Taxonomy (NCBI): domain Eukaryota; kingdom Viridiplantae; phylum Streptophyta; class Magnoliopsida; order Asparagales; family Orchidaceae; genus Cymbidium; species Cymbidium sinense. The sequence goes on from CM038219.1 coordinate 35,894,673, forward strand.
GACATAATTACCATAAAAATTTCAAGTCAAATGAAGAGTAGATTAAAAGATATTAAATTTCAAAGTTCAAATGCCTATATTTATGAAATAATTAAATAAAATTCAAGAAAATTTTAAAAACAATCAAAATAGCTCAACCATTATTTGATAACTCCAATTAACTTTATAATGATATTAAAATATTTTGAAACTTATTAAATCTTAAAATAACCTAATTAGAAGATTAATTGAAATAAATCAATTAATTGACCTGAACTTTGAAAAATTACAATAAATCAGTCAAAACTCTAAAAATTCTATATAAACCTTTTTGAATTCATCATTTAGAGAGGAATTAAAGAAAATTAAAAGCCCCAATTAGTTCCTAATGTGTCGGGCTTAATTTGAGTTTCAATGGAATTATTATAATTTTAATTAACCCCAAAATACATCTCGATCAAGACATAATTTTTTAGATGAAATTAGCAAGTAACTCCACTTGTCATAAAAGTTTCAAACTAAAATGATTTATGAATCAAAAGTTATTAAATTTTCAAGTTTTAGGTCAATTTAAATCAAGTTAAAATTGTAGAAATTATAAAAATTAATAGAATTAACTTAAAATATCTTTATAACACTAGAACATTGTAATAAACATTTTCATTCTTTAAATCATATAAATCTTAAGTCACTTAATTAAGGATTTAATAATTCATTAAAAATCAATAATAATTGAATTTATTAAAGTTAAATTTCAATAAATAAAATATTAAGCTAAATTTAAAAATAAAATAAAATTTAAACCCTCATTAATAGAATCCTAAATTAAATCAAATAAATATCTCATAATCTTCAATTCAAACTAAACTAAACCTTAACCTAATGAAACATAAATTTAAACATTAAATTAACTACATGGAACCCATTTAAGTATTTGTTAAATCTCAAATTAATAGTAAACTTAAGTCATCAAATCATTAATCATAAAAAATCAAATTAAAAGCTTCAACAAGTAATTAACCTAAACTAAATCAAACTTTAATTAACTTGATAAAAAGAACATAATCAACCCAAAATTATATTAGGACTAAGCTTTAAATCTCAACCCTTAATCATTAAACCTTAAGTTAAAATAATCATAAATCAAATTCACACTTGATTAATCATTTAATATTAAGCAAATCAAATTAGTCAATTAAGTCAAAACATAATAAGCTATTAATAATCAATCAAACATCAATATATCATAATTCAATTAAGTTAATGACAAAGAAACTAAAATATACACTTGGTTGAAATTGGTTTATGATTAGTATATAAATCAAATTCCTTAATCAAGTTTCTAATCAAATAAATAATTTAATAAGGTTAAGTTTAACAAATCTTTAATTCAATGCAAATTAAATAAATTAAGCATAATTCTTAATCAAACTCTTAGATCAAATAATAAAGTTAAAGTTTAATTAATCCTTAATCTCATATTAATTGAATTAATTATTCGATCAAATTAAGCATAATTAATCCATTTACTTCTAATTAAGATAGACACCTTAATCAATTTGATAATAAAAATTTCAAAATAAATTAATCAATGATTTAATTAAACTAAATTAAATTAAATAAGTCATACTAAAATAATCCCTAAATCAAGCTTAACTTAAGCCAAAACTTAATTATAAATATTCATCAAAGTTTTAATCAAATCAATCATAATTAATTAAAGCATTGATTAAAATCTAATCTATCTAATTAAAACTCTTTAAACAAATTACTCAAACCCTTTAATTTGATTAATCACTAAATTAAATTAATCATTTCAAATTCAAGTTATCCTTAATTAAATTAATTCAATACTTAATAAAGTTGGATGCAATTTAAACAAATAAATTTAAATAGAATAATTTAAATTAGCCAACCAAGCTTCAATTATCTAAACTAACTAGTCAAGACAATCATAAATATTCTAATCAAATGAGTTACAATAAAATTAGATAACTAGGGATTAAATCTTAATCAAGTTAATCATGTCTAAAATAAATTGAGGATTTAAATAACAATATTTAATAACTATTTACCAAGTCTAAATATATGGACAAGTTAACTTGATTAAGTGGTGATTAATTATTAAATCTTAATTAAATTAAACTTTAATTAGATAAACAATAAAATAAAGTGATCATCTAAATTAAATAAACAACAAACTAATCATATTTTGAACCTTAATTAAACTAATCACTCAATCAAATCAAGTAAGATTAAAATAAAATCTAAATCAATTCAATTCAACATATAACTAGGTTAAATCACTTGAATGAAATGAAATAAGTTAATAATTAACAAAATTTTGAGTATACAATTTAAATAATCAAATTGAACAATGAATCATTAATTAAAGCCAATAACCAAATTCTAATAAACATGGTGGATGAATGAAGAAAAAATGGAATTCTAATAATCAAACTTAGTTAACTCACTTAATCTAATCAAGTCAACAAATAAGTAAACTTTAATCAAATCAAATAAGTATAAAGTTAAATAAATTCCAAGTTATCAAATCATATTTAATTGGTATCAATTCCAAACAACATGAAAGCATATCAATCAACATGAAACTTGAACAAACCACTCCAATCAAACAAATTAAATTGATCATATCAAATAAGTTAAAATCAAACTAAGCTAAATAACTATCAAACTAAAATAATCAACATACCTTGAGTTATTAAACTTAATAAGTTATCAAACTCTCAGTTAGAATTCAAACAAAAGATCAAATCAAATTTCAGTCAACTCACAAGTTAATTAAAATATATCAACTAATTCAAATCAAATAATAATAATAATAATAATAATAATAATAATAATAATAATAATAATAATAATAATAATAATAATAATAATAATAATGAAATCATTAAATTTGAATAACATTGAAATGATTCAATCAATAATAAGTCATATAAAATTAAAGCCTTAAAGTGAAATTCAAAGAAAGGTTACACATCAATTAAATTATCAAAGTACAATTAAATTAAATTTAAATTTAATAAACTCAAAATCAATATCAACAATTACAAATGAAGTTAAATAAATTCAAACTCTAAAATTCAAACTAAATCCAAGAAATATTAGTCAAGAAAATTTTAATTTAATTAAATTATTTAAATAAATTCAAATTGATTAATTAAGATATTTAGGTTCATAGTTTGACATTTAGGATAAATTTTCACCCAAGGGAGGAAATTTCATTTTATTAGGATTAGGATGAATAGGTTCCACTCAAAGCAGAATTTATTCTTATTCTCCATTCTTTAAAACTTAAATTCAACTTTAATAATAAAATAAACTTAAAATTGAAATTAAATCATAAATCAATTAAACCATTTAAAGTATAACTACTTAATGGTAAAACCAAACAAACATTGAATTGAAATCAAAACTTAAACTTAAGAAAACCTAGTATAGACTTGCTACATTAGCCCAATTTTCACACACTAACTGTCAAGCCACCAATCCAGACTTATGTTAGTTTGATGTTTTATCATGATGTATTGATTTTCTTATTTTGTGATGTAATATTTTAGAAATGAATGTTAGATTATTTGTTAGTTTGGATGGTATGACATTATTTATTAGACTAATGATGCATTCTAGAGGGATTGTGTTTAAGGGATCGTTGTAATAATTAAAATTATAAATATCTTCATTTATAGGTATTGTTTAAGTCCTTATGCATAATCCATTAGTACATGTGAGCTTGACCCAAGGCGTGCTAAGCCTCAATGTGTGAAATATAATTGTTTGGTGTGAATGTATGTTAAGTTGACCTCTATTTTGCAGGTGTAGTTAGATTTTTATTTTATAAGAAAATATTTTTTTCAAGAGGATTAGATTAGAGTTATGGGATTTAGGATGCTAGAAGGTTTAGCCTGAGTTCTTGTGATACCTATAGTGCTCAATCTATAAAGTGAAGATGAAGACAAAGATTGAATACCCGCATAACCCTATTATTATTATAAATTAAATTCCAGATTATATAAGGGTAGAGCTCGGCTACCCAATTTTTTTTAAGGTGTACGATGATACCTGGATGCACCGGCCTTTGATTCTTTTACGTGATTAATGTTTGGTTATTATTTTTGCATTGATTGTGCAGTATAAATGATATATATTTTCAAAAGATTCTTAAAATGTGATGTTTGATGTATGACCGGATGCGAGGTTCTTTAAAAAAAATATTTTTCTATCCCAACTAATAACTTTAATTAAATTTTTAACCAACTCATAACCTCACCATAAAGCCTAAGTTTTAAGCAAGAAATAAAAGATTTAACAACCCCTTAGTTGAATGGTTGTATGTTTCAACATCATGTATGTATATTATTTCACTCTTGTAAATAAGAGATCTCCACTCTTACATGATAAGAGATAATACTTAACTTGTATGAGCGATCAATTGTAGTGGAGAACACCCCTTCTTGTTGGTTTAGACCATAACTCAATTTCATCACACATTTAGGCATAAATCTTCCCAAGCTTAAGTTCAAAATTAATGAGTAAAAAAAATGCATTTATAAAATTTTTTTACATTAGTCCAAATTATAACTTTCATACCATGATCGACCTCATAGGGAGTGAGTTTAGAACTTTAGATTCTTTCCTAATTGATAACAACATAACTATTATGCATTTACATAAGATTGACCAACATGGTGTTAGCTGGCTATCATTCCAAATGGTTGTAAGCCTAGAAGAGTTCGAGTTCACTCTCTAGCGCGAAGTGAACCAATATATCCCACTTTTCTGAGTAGAATCAGGTCGAGTTCTTAGCTTATGCTAGGACACTTCAAATATATGTTCAGATGCTACTTATTTTTTTTCTTACTATAAGTGTAAGTCCTCATATTTTAGGCATTTTCAAAATCTTGTGTTGTTGGAATATAAGTCACTGATTTCTAATAAAATGTTAACTTAAATAAGCATAATTTCACTTCAAAAAAAAAAAATGTAAAGCCCAATAATAGATGTTGACCTCACTTTTGGAGTGAGGATTAATCCTTCTCATTTTAGATCTAAGAGCCTTCTAGACACTTAGACTTCCTTAGTGCTAGGACAGTTCTGGTGATTATGGGAATACTAAATCTAAGCCTAAAGACCTTGTGGAAAAAAATTTCTATAAGGGAGTTGCCTTTCAAATCTGTGGGGAGAAAAGAAAGAGAAACCCTTACAAAAATTCATCTTGGTAAGACGCCACACAGATCCACAGATGTACTTATTCAGGTGATCAGATATGTCATCAAAATATAGTATACTATCTCAAAAGACAGAAGTCACTACCCTTTAATGGAACCAATCACCTCAATAAGGACTCCTAAGGATGATGGGTCTGCATATGTACTAGAGATTCTTTTCCTACTTTAAATGAAAAAGTAAAGCAAGTTTATTTTAAACTGAAGTTTGTTAAGTTTTCTCAGGAAAGCTCCATAGTTACTTACATCCTAAAGGATAAGATACCTTAGGAAAACTCTCAATTAAGTAAAAATGATCATTATCTTTGAAGATTTCAATAGGGAAAGACTATCAATCGATTTGTTTGTATTTGAAGATCAAAATAAGATTGATAAAAAGAGGGAGTTATTATCAAGCCAAAATGAAATATAGAGAGATGCTCATGATGCTAGGAAACCCAAGCATCTCAAACTATCCTATAGTTGGGATTTACATTTTAGAAATTGATTTAGTTTATTTGAGTTATATTTTTATTAGAATTTTAGGACTTAAGATTCCTTAACACAAGATTAAGGAAATATCTAAGAGGTGAGAACTATGCTTATGGCCCACAAAGGGGAAAGTAATCTAAAACCTAATTCTAGGGAACTGACGAGGGCCTAAGCACAACCTAAATCTAAGGTGAAAATGGTAATTGGTTTGCCTCCACAAGAGAGGACAAATCACATGACAACTTGGACTTACAACCGCTTGGGGGTGGTTAACTAACTCCTCCTACAATTTTAAATACATGTAGGCAAGTCTTTATGCTTTTGCAAGATAGCTAGGCTATTTTATATTTAGAAAGAGGCTAAGTTCTTAAACTCACTCCCTAAAGAGACTAGATCATATAAAGGGACATTTCAAATGACCTAAATCTAATGCATTCCAAATTTCATTTTATTTCTATTTTGGACAATCATTTTGACTCAGGCTAATAGGAGTTTTATGACTAATGCATGAGAAAGTAGATTATTGGCAAAAATCAGCGAGAAGGTAGGTGGTGAGTTTCCACCATGGCCCTCAAAATAAGCACCTACAAGCAAGAAGCATTTATATTTTTATTTATGATAGCTCACCTTAAGCACAATCCTCTGCAGAAAGAAATAGTTAGACTAAGCACGCCCTACCATTCATTATACGAGCATACACCCTAACTTCCAGTCTAAAATATTCATCATAAAATAAAACATAACATCAAATTATGCACTGACCTAACCTAAGGCTAAAAGTGGTGACTTAGGCTAATGTGTGTGATTTGAATGTTTGTGTGGTATGCTTTGCTTAGACTTTAGGTTTAAGTTTTCTAAGTGTGAAGGACATGTTCAACTTAGAGGAGGGTTTCAATTAAGAAGTATTTTTTGGGTTTTTTTATTTCATGTTTTAATTTAGTTTGAGTGAAACCTACAATTAATTACTAAGTTAAAGAGAGGGAAAGAGAAATGAACTTCTCTTTCCTAATCCTTAAGTAATTTTTTAAGGTAAGTTCACATTTTAACTTCATTTAGATGAATATTTTGATATCTTTTAATCAATCCTAAGTTTAGATAAACCCTAAACAAACCTATTCAAAAAGAAAGATATTTTAAGATTAAATGAAATGAATCAAAATTCACATAACACACATTACTTCATTTCTTTCCAAACATATATAACATGCATATAGATGGGCCCTAAGCATATCTATACATGCAAATGAGAGTAGTTAACACACTTTATGATGCATGCTAAGTAATCCATTTAAGAAAATTTAGAAGTTGAATATGCATGATTTTTTTTAAGTAGAAAAAGTTTTCCTTATCTAAATTTTAACATGCATACATGAAAGTAAAAGGCATAAGAGTATAAATTGCCATTGTTAACCGAGGTGTAAGGTACAAGAACTACTTAGGGCTACTTAAAGCCTCGCAACCTCAGGGTTTCCCAGACTTATATACCACTTTCCTTAAGTACAAACATGTATGTAAAAGAAAAGAAATGAAAAAAGACGATGCAAAAGTTATTTAATAGTTTCATTTTTGTTTATGCAATTTATTCATGAAAGTATAGGCAACCCTTCTTAAGTGAGAGCATAGGAATGAATAGGGTTTGGAATTAAGTAAGTTGGATTCTTTTCAAATGAACCCTACATCTTACTAACTCCTATTCAAAACAATGCTAACATAAGAAAGAAAAGAAACATATGCTAAACTTGCTTTTGTAAGCTATCACATACAAGCTTATAATTAAGATATGAATAACACAATTTCTGATTTGATATTTCATTTATAAGTTTTGAAAATACTTTAGATTTAGTAGTGATAATAGCCACTCATATTTAACTTTAGCCAACCTATGCACATTTGACATAAAGTAAATAATTTTTTTTAAAATTTGAAACATGAATGCATGAATCACATGACATACAACTTAACATGTTGGAAAAGTTCTAAAGCAATGAAAGCATGTAAACAAACTCACTTTACTTAAATCCTAAAGACATTCTTAAGGAATAAGAAAATTTAGAATATATCAAAATGTATTTCAAAATGATTTTTGTTTAGTTTGAAGCTTGATTTAATTTTGAAAAAGTGAGATGAGTTTACTATTCCTAACCCATTACCACATATGTTTTGCATTTTTGTTTAATTTTTGGATAATTAGATTCATTTTTATGTGTTGATTATTTAAGGTATGAATTAAGTGGCTTAATTAACCCTTACCTACACCACCTTAGAAAAATTAACTAAGTAATTATGAGCCAATGAGATGACATAAAACCCATAAGGTATTGAAATTTGCAATGCACCTAATAATGAGAAGGCCTAATGTAATTTGGCTCACAATTAAAAGTTAATTAAACTAAGAGGTTTAGCTTAAGTACTTTTAAAATACTCTTTCATACTTATGAAAGGAGTTTTAATTTTCTTAATTAAACTTAGGCTATTAAACACCTAAGAATCTACCCAAGGTAGATTAATTAAGTTCTAGAACTTTTTATAATTTTTAAAAATTATTTAAAGGGGTGATTAATTAGTTAACCCTTAATTAAGAGGGGATTAAGGAGAGAAAAGGGGGTTTAGGGAATAGCTTTGGAGAAATGCCCCAAAATTATTTCTTAAAACACCTACTCACTGGATCTTACCTTAATCAAACTTAATCATAGGATAAATCCACTAATCACACCTTAATTACCCTTAATTACATGAAAGGGGTAATTAGAGAATGAAAAGTAATTTCCTAATTTAGCCCCTCAATAAATCTCAAGAAAATTAGAGGAGATAGAGGTCATCCCTAAAATGAACCCTAGAAGTTTGAGATTAATTGATGAGCTAATTAAAGGATAATTCACTAATTAAAATTCCCAAAGACCCAAATTCAAAGATAAAGAGTAATTCAAAATACTTTGAAATCATTTACACAATGGGCGTATCAACGGTGCTTTACACGCATCTGAGCCCACTTAAGTGTCACATCAAAATGGAGGCTGGAGGCGCATGCGCTTTTGATTTGCCATCTGATCAAAGATTGGATGACCAGAGATCTCCCTGCGATTTATAAAATGGATAACGGGTATATAAATGTGGAAATAATCTTGACTGCCCATCCAAACCGCATGGATGGACGGCCAGAGATTCATCCCTACCAACGCTTAAGAGGAATGAGATTTGTCCACCTTCTAGGCTTTGATCTGAGCGCGATTGAGCTCAAATTAGACTAAAATTTAGCCCACACCTTCATCATGCAATTACCAATACATCCAACAGCTAAGTTCCTATGAAATTAAAGTTCACATTGCAAAGGACCAACACCTATGAGAATTGAGCTAAAAAAATTACTAACCTCACCGAAGGTGATCACCGATGCTCGATTCTCTTGGAGGAGCTTCGTCTAGTTGAGATAAAGCCTTGCTGAAGTTTTGAGCACTTGAAATTGAGTAGATCTCTCTATGGACCAACACCACTTGCTCCCTTTATGGCTTTAATCCAATTGAGGCTCTCCACTTTGGGAACTCAAATGGATGCTTGGTGTACCAATTGGTCTTTAGATGAGTGTAGAAGGAATTTAGATGAGTTCAAGTGTAGAGGAAGTTGGCTAATCACTCTACCTCCTCTATTTTTTCATAGTGCAAAATTGAGAAGGAAGAATTCTAATCCTCTCTCAAGACCTTGGGAATGCTCTTTAATGCTTACTAAAGGTTCCTAGGCTCCAATTGAGTGTGAGTGAAGTGAATTTTCATTGAATTAGGAGGAGTATATCTCTCCCTATGGCAATCGGACAACCGAGCATAAACTTGTCATTTTTATTCAATTGACCAAATTAAAGAGGTTGTTTAGGCTATTTTGAGTGTGCACATGGTCGGTTTGATCCCTTAAGTGGAATGCCAACTTCCCATGTGCTGAAATTGAGCTTAGGAGGGAATTTGAAAACTCAATTTCAAGCCATATGGTCGGGTTTGGTCCATGGGTCAAATGGGATGACCCAAACCCTTTGGGTGCACCACTCATCACTAAGTCCCCTTGAGCTTTTAGGAAAGCCTCAAGTGATTGCAAGAGGGTATGACCAAAATACCCATAGGATAAGCCAAAATTTGTTCTATGGCCTAGGGGTAAAATTTGTCATTTTGCTATTTTTTTCACTTTGGGTATGTTTGATATGTTGAGAAAATAGGCTTGACCAAGTTTCATTAGATTTGGAATTCATTTGATAGGGTTTGACTCATGTTGAGCCATTTAGGTTAAAATGGGTCAACTTGGGTCAAACCAAGGGTTTGGTCAAGTTCATATGACCATTTAAAATATTTTGGTGCCTTTGGTTTGGTTCAATTTGGTATAGATTTAGTTTTGGCTCATATACTTCATTTAGGTCAAATGGGACAAGTTGACCTATTTGACCCATTTGATTTATTTGAGGTAGTGGGTAGGTTTAGTCATGGGATTGGTATCTTTGTTTCCAATTAATTTTTGTTAAGTTCAATTTTGACTGACCCCCTTTGGGTTGGTCTAAGGTCATCAAGTTAGGTCTAGTTGACCAATTGAGGCTTTGGTCAAGTTCCACAAGTGATTTGGGATGAACTTGACCCATTGGTTTCAATCAATTTGGCTTACATCAAGTTTTGACACATTTTGTACCTTTAGTTTCAATCATATTGGTCTAGGTTAGACTCAAATGTTAGCTTGGTCATGTTCAAACATAGGTCATGAGTGAACTTAGATCAATGGTTTCAGTCAATTTGGCCTATGGTGGATTTTGGCTATGTTAGGTTTTATTTTAGGTTAAGTGTTGACTTGGTCAAATCTTAGGTTTGGCTTGGTTTGACCTAATTTGATTGATTGATCATCCCATGATGATTGTTGATCATGATGAGAGGGATATATGAGTTTGGTTCAATCCAATTTGGTTGGGATCAAACGTTGGCTCATAAGGGTACTTTAAGTCCCTTTGGGTCAAGTGAGCCTAAGTGGGTTAAATGCTTGGTCAAAGCTTGATTTTAAGTTGATTGATCTTGTATATAGACTTATGATTAAAATATAAATCCATTTACAAGTGGTTTGAAGTCAAATGGATTTTGATCCATTTGAAAATTTCATATTCAAAGGGAAAATATGAAGGGGGTCTTGGGTTTGATTTTTGATTTGGGTTTTGATTGTTTGATTGAAGTTTAAATTTATATATGAGCTCATGATTGTAGAATTGATTGAACCGTTTTACGATTTAGGGTTGATGTGTTTTTTATTTATTTTATTTTTTAATTTTAATGTTTTTAAATTAAGTAAAGTAGGTAAGTTTATTTAGTTTATTTTTTATTTATTTTAGTTTATTTTATTTTATTTATTTTATTTATATTTTATTTCTTTTTATGTTTATTTAATTTAGTTTTAGGTTTTATATTTTAGTTTATTTTTTAGGTTTAGGTTTAGGATTAGGTTTGTTTTTTTAGTTTAGTTTTATTTTTGTTTTATTTTTTATTTTTAGGTTTAGGTTTAGGTTTTTATTTCTTTTTTAGGTTTAGGTTTTAAGTTTTTATTTTAGGTTTATTTTTAGGTTTTATTTTTAAGTTTAGGTTTATTTTTTGTTTATTTTATTTTATTTAGTTTAAGTTTAGGTTTAGATTTAGGTTTTATTTATTTTAGTTTAATTTATTTTAGTGTAGGTTTAGGTTTATTTTATTTTTATTTTAGGTTTAGGTTTTTTATTAGTTTAGGGTTTCAATTTTATTTATTTATTTTAGGTTTTATTTTGTTTTTTTATTATTTGGTTTAGGTTTTCCTTAGTTACATCTGTGGATGAAGACTTACTCTGGACAATCGAGCACAACCTTTTTTACAAATGGATGTTGGAAGATATAGACTATCTAGTTCGGTTGACCTAGATGTATCAATCAACATTATGAGTCTAAGATCCCTTGTCTACTTAAGGATCAACACCCAAACTCTAAAAGAAAGGATGATGTTGAGTGATTCAATTGACAAGGCAAGAGGGGCTTGTGGTGTTTATTTTGGATGTATGGGGGGACACCATAGATCATGGGGTACCTTTTGAGGTAATCAAGTATAAGATTGAGGTATGATGTACTATTTCAAAAGATAGAGGCATCACTATACAATAGACCTAATCACGTAATAAGGACTGCTAAGGCATGATGGGTTTTTGAATGTATGTGGTGAATAAATCTCTTTAGAGAGTCACCTTTCAAATCTGAGAAAAGAAAGAGACCTTATAGAAATTTCTTTAGGACACCACGATCCGATGTACTTATTCGTGATCTGCATACATCATCAGTGTACCATCTCAAAAGACGAGATCACTACCCTTGATGGAACCATTCACCTCAATAAGGACTCTAAGGATTATGTGTCTACATATGTACTAGAGATTCATCCCCTACTTACATTAAAAGTAAAACAATGTTTATTTTAAACTAAGTTGTTCTAGGCAAGCCCCATAGTTAATTATATAAGGGTTTGAACAGTTTGATCAAAGTTTAGGTTAAGTCCTTTAAAGGAATTTAATGGATTTAAGGGAATTTCAAGGATTTTAAATTTGAAATTTAATTTTTTTTTCCTTTGATTGGATTGATTTAAATTTATATTTCTTTAATATATGAGAATATAAATAAGTTTTGAGAAAATCCTATGAATTTGAATATGTTTGATCAAGGGTTCACCGCTCACCTACGCCTTCTCCTTTGGGACTAGGAATCATATGATTCCAAGTCTATCTCAAGGGGTGAAACCATAGTATTCAGAGTTTGAAGGTATAACTCTGAATTAGAAAGAGGAAGATCAGAATTATTATAGTTAATTAGACTTGAAGAGTTATCGTTAGAATAAGAAGACAACTCATCAAGAGACACAAATATAATTCAAATCAACTTTATTCTTTAATTTCTTGGATGTATTTGGGGGTACAAAGTAGAAGTCAAGTAGAGTAAGTGGAGTAAGAAATTTGATGCCCTTATCCGCTGATATAAGAGTTCTATTAGTAGAAAAAATTGAAGAGCTAATTGAAGTGGTAGAAGTCACCAGTGTGGAAGCTATAACGGTGAGGCTACATAGTCTATGGCTAAAGGGCTATCCTGACACAGGCTACCTGAGCTCCCACTTTCCTAGAGTTGGCAGCAAATTGCAAACCTTCCTTGGAGGTGTGATGACTGCACCGCAAGGAAAGCTTCTTGATCTAATTATTTTCCTAGAGGTTTTAGACAAAGAAATGTCCCAACCTTCTTTCATTTTGATAGGATCACTTGTATCCCCAAGGATTATCCTAATGGAATTGGAAGGTTGTTCCACAAGATATTCCTTTGGGATAACTACAACATTGGTCTTGAAACTATGTTCAAGCCAATCCTTGAATGTGAAGCAATCCTCCAAAATGTGGCCTAGCATATGGTGGTAAGAGAAAAAGTTTGGATCATGACTTTTGCCTACTTCCTCCAGTCTTCTAGGCTCGGGTAGCTAAAAATCAGGTTTCTTTAAGAGATTCTTAAAGATTTTCTTGATACCTCCCTCTTAAAATAATAAGTTTTGTTTAACTTATCTAAAAGAACCATTGCTACTTAGCGGCAGATATGCATGCCTATGCTGGTGGTGGTATGGCTGAGGAGGTGGTCGTGCTTGGAGTATGGGGAGGTCGCATGCTACTCCTGGTGGTGGCAAAAGAGGTGGAGGCTGCTGAGGTCATGGTTTCTCAGACTGAGCTCTAGCTGGCTACTTCGCCTTGTTAATCGCTGCTACTGCTCCAGGTTTCTTCTTATAAACCTTTTGGGATTTCTACTTGGGCAACTGATCTGTTGGCCTCTCCTTTTAGACTAGCTTCCTTGTTTATTAGCTTCTCAAATGTATTTATGGTGAAGCTTTAAGCATGAAGGTGTCCCCATGGATATTCTTCAAGAGAATCTCAATGACATGCTATTTGCATACTGGTTTACACTTCATACTCGTTATGCCATTGGAGAATATAATCAACAAGTGACTGTGAGTGTTATTGGCTACAGATCACCTACAGTAACCTTTTGCTGAGCTCCAACAAATCTCTTGATGAAGAGTTGCTCTAACATAGAAAATTTCTTTATTGAACCATTGGGAAGTTTAGCATACCAATCAAAAGTGATACCTGCTAGGCTACTGACAAAGAGTCTAAAGAGGAAAGTATCGCCACTGCATACATTGGCTGGTGAGCTATATATGCTACCTCGGGTTCCCACTGCCATCAAACCTTTTAAAGGAAGGAGACACGAAACCATTGGGATACTGGATAGCATTGAATTCCTCTGGGTAGGGTCTACCCTTTGGAACCGATGATCCTCCCCGGGCTTAAGCCAAAGCTTCCTTCACCTGTTGCTCAACCATGGATTTCAGATCTTTTCATGTATGTAGGTACTATCCACTACCTTCCAATACATACTAGTGCTACCTTGCTCAACGGGAGGTAGAGACTTAACTGGGTCTAAAACATGCACTAGCTCAGGCTGACTGACATTGACTGTAATGGGATGAACTAAAGGAGCTTGCTTCTGAAGTTCTAACATTACTGCTAACAAGTCATTTAATTGTTATGCCATCCTATCAATCTGCTCATCTTTTTTCCTTAACTACTGTCGAAGGTGATGGGATGATTCTACAGTGTCTCCTTGATCAACCTCATCACCTTCCATGACTTGTTGCTCTCTAAGAAGAGAACCTCTGGTGTCGACCATGCATACTCCAATCAATCCCCATCAAGTCATCTTCATTGGGATCGACTTTCTTTCATTGGACTAGGCATACCCTAAGATCTCTTTCTTCTCCATAAAATAGTGTGCAACTATCTCATCTAAGGATCAATCTAACTCGGTAGAAAAGCTTAGCCGACGGTGTGATCGCTATCATGCACTAAGAGGAACTAGACCTCCATGGGAGTCAATCTGTGGACTCATTTAGAAGAATGATACTCGATTGCTACTAAATTGGTAAGAATCTATGATGATCCTCTACACCGCTTCAACTGTCATCTAGAATATCTATGATAACTATCACCATCTCTGCATCCGGCTATATGGGTGGAGTTGGTGAAGGAATGATCATGATGCTCCAGGGTCGGCACTCCTTCCACACCACCATTGGGGCAGAAGGTCAAGTAGGTGAGCTCAGACCTACCACAATGGGTGGTGTATGAGTAGGATCCCTTGGCCATAGCCAAATCACCAATGGGGTACATTTTTTCCCAAATGCGACCTTCATGGCCTTAGATGGAATGGGAGATGCTAAAATCAGACGGTGCAACGTGTGAATGGTGGGGTGGAGACACCACCGACTCTCTGTGCACAGGAACTGCCCTCTTATGGTGGTTAGTCCTCATGAGGAGAATACTATTAGCATGGTTGGTGCAGGTAGTGCATTGAGTTGGAAAATCAACCAAAGTAGAAGAGGTCGACGACTCCAAATCACTCCGCTAGTAATGTGTGATGAATGGGTGTCACGGGCCCTCTCTGGATTTTCCTCCCTACACTATGGGGGATAATAGATCAAGATGACCGCATAATCGAGCATCTGATGCTCCACCTACGGTGTAATGAGTAGAGGCCTGCACGACCTCCTACTCTTAAAACCGGGGAGTGCATGAACGGATCCTCGGCATCCTCTCTATCTGATCTTGAGAGATGATGAAATTGGTTTTCTATAACTAGTGGTGAAGTGATCATGGGAGACTCATCCATGGTTGATCAAGGTACTACCTCTAGCTCTCTAGCTATTTGAGTGTGGAACCATTTGACCATATAGTTCTTGTTCTTATGTTGGGTACCAGTAGGATGAGAGGAGTGTGGGATAGACCCATACTCAATATGGGGGAGGCAAGCCCTGAAACTAGGGGAGCCTTACCCTTGGAGGGTACATATGGTAGGGTGCTAGCCCGCACCGAGGCAACATGAGCAACTCTAGGATGAATTGCAACTGGAACCAGTACTACCAGTACTGCTGGAACTATAACAGCTAATGTCTATGGTACTTCCATAGCTTTTCTCTTCAATGGAGATATCCAAATCAAATGGTAAGTCTATCATGATGATCGACTTCTGCCTAGTCACCTTCTTCCTGCTAACTATGGTGAGGGGAATGCCCTCATAAGTGATCCTGGACCCCTCAAATCCCTGGCCGAAGTGGATCAAGTGGGTATGGTCTAGATGATGGAAGTCAGCCTGATCTACAGCTAGATCCATACCATGGGGGAAAGTGAAGACAAATTTCTTGAGAACTGGCCATTACGGTGACTGTAGTAAACTGACTGAATTGTACTGCACTGATTGAAAATAATCTACAATAAGAAATGAACTTGCATCAGTTTCTATCTCCATAGATTTTTTTTAAATTTTTGAATTTTGAAATTTGAAATTTTGAACACACATCCAACAATTTGGAAGTGTTAAGTGGGTTCAAATAGATTTGAAGAGATTGATTGAAAGAGGAATTTGAATTATGAATCCAAACTTCAACAAATTTAAGTATGATGAAATATAGATTCAAAATTTTTGATAGATGCTTCCATAGGTTCATTATTATTTTGAATTTGAATTTGATTTTGAGGACCCTTTCCTTTAACAAATTTGGGTATGTTAAAGTAAGGGTCAAATGATTTTGCTCGCTTTGATTATTTGAATTCTTACTTAGCAAATTTAGGTATGCTAAGTGAAGTGTTTGTTTCTTTTTGTGAATTTTTTTGTTTTGATTTTGGAAAATTTTGGAATTCTTACTTAGAAAATTTAGGTATGCTTAGTGAAGAATCCAAGTGTATTTTGTTTAATTTTTGAAAATAGGATTCTTAGCAAATTTAGGTATGCTAAGAAAATCCTAAGTGTTTCATTTGTTTGGAATGTTTTCATTTTAAAGGGTAGGATCCTTAGCAAATTTGGTATGCTAAGGGAATCCTAAGTGTTTTGTATTATTTTGAGGTGATTGAAAGTGGAGATTTAACTTTAGTAAATTTGGTAAAAGATGAAATCCCACTTAGTTTTATGAAATGGAAATGAGTATGTCGATATGAAATTCAAATGGTGTGTTTAAAATTTTGATTTCATTTTTGATTTTGAAAAATTGAAACTTCACTTTAGGAAATTTGGTATGCTAAGTGAAGAAGTTCCAAATATTGTTTGAAAATTTTGATTTTTTGATTTGGAAACTTTACTTAACAAATTTGAGTATGTTAAATAATGTTCCAAATATTGTTTGAAAATTTTGATTTTTGGATTTGGAGACTTCACTTAACCAATTTGGGTATGTTGTTTAGGTTCCAAAATGTGTTTAGAAAATTTTTGGAATATGATTGTTGATTTTGATTTTGGATTTGGACACTTTACTTAGCAAATTTGATTATGCTAAGTGAGGTTCCAAATATATGTTTGAAATTTCTTTGAAATAAGATTCTTGATTTTTTTTTTTTTTGATTTGGAAACTTCACTTAGAAAATTTCGATCATGCTAAATGAAATTTCAAATGTGTTTTGAAATTTTTTTGAAATATGATTGTTGATTTTGATTTTGAATTTGGAAACTTCAGTTAGCAAATGTGATTATGCTAAATGAAATTCTAAATGTATGTTTGAAATTTTTTTGAAATATGATTATTGATTTTGATTTTGATTTGGAAACTTTACTTAGTAAATTTGATTATGCTAAATGAAATTCCAAATGTATTTTGAAATTTTTTTGAAATATGATTGTTGATTTTGATTTTGAATTTGGAAACTTCACTTAGCAAATTTGATTATGCTAAATAAAGTTTCAAATGTGT
Organism: Cymbidium sinense; assembly: GCA_021442155.1. Lineage (NCBI taxonomy): Eukaryota > Viridiplantae > Streptophyta > Magnoliopsida > Asparagales > Orchidaceae > Cymbidium > Cymbidium sinense. Next base: position 35,912,165 of record CM038219.1, read on the forward strand.
TTTAAATTTTTTTTGAAATATGATTGTTGATTTTGATTTTGAATTTGGAAACTTCACTTAGCAAATTTGATTTTGCTAAATGAAATTCTAAAGGTATGTATGAATGTTTTTTGAAATAAGATTGTTGATTTTGATTTTGATTTGGAAACTTCACTTAAAATTTGATTATGCTATGAGGTTCCAAAAGTATGTTTAATAAAATTTTTGAAATATGATTGTTGATTTTAATGTTTTGGATTTGGAAACTTCACTTAGCAAATTTGATTATGCTAATTGAAATTCCAAATGTATGTTTGAAATTTTTTGAAATATGATTGTTGAAGTTTTAATTTTTGAAAAGGGGACCTCCATTCAACAAATTTAGGTATGTGGAATGGAGATCAATTTTATTTTTGAAATGTGAAATTTTTGTGTGTGATTGTTGCTTTTTGAAAGGGAGGAATTCCAATTTAAACATATGTGAGATATGTTTAAGTAGGATTTCTAAAAGATATTTTATTTTTGTTGAATGAAATCTTCATTTAATAAATTTAAGTATATTAAATGAAGGTGTTCATGTCTACTTTTGAAAATTTTGATTTTGTTTACAAATGAACTTTTATTCAATAAGTGTGAGTGTATTGAATAGAAAAATTCATGTGTGCTTTTGAAAACTTTATGATTATGATTGTGATCTTTGGAAAACATGATTGTTCATTTTATTTTGAAAATGAAATCTTCATCAAAGTGAATTGAAAGAAGATGTTCATTTGTGCTTTTGGAAAATTTTATTAGTTTTATTATTGAAAATCCCTACATGTAACAATTATGTGAATTGTTAAATGAGGGTGAAGAAATTTTGTGGAAAATATTTTATTAAGTGCATTTTTGAAAAGGTAAAGTTCTTTATGGAAGATTTATTATTTTTGGATGAACCTTTCCTTACCATGAAAATGGTAAGGAGGAAGTCTTTTAAAATATTTCTTTTTTATTTAGATATTTTCATGTTACCCATTGGAGAAACCAATGGGGATTTTAAGACCAACAAGGAATGTCATCCTAAAACCTAAAGATGTTGGCTAACTCAACTCAAGAATGAAATGACCCAACAGGAAGAAGGATAGTCTTGGATTCATACCAAAGTTCAAACCCACTATCGATACTCAAAGACAATGATCATTTACCAAAGATGGAGAGAGGAACCATCCCCAGCGGAGTCACTAGAAAAATCTGTGGTGAATAAATCTCTTATGAGGAGTCACCTTTCAAATCTATCGAGAAAAAAAAGAAGAGACCTTATAGAAATTCATCTTTTAGGATGCCACCATGTGTAGATGTACTTATTCAAGTGATTGGGTACATCATCAAGGTATAGTGTACTATCTCAAAAGATAGAAATCACTACCTTTAATGGAACCAATCACCTCAATAAGGACTCTAAGGATGATGGGTCAGATATAGAGTAGATTCTTCCCCTTTTACATGGAAAAGTAAAGCAATGTTTATTTTAAACTGCTAAGTTCTCTTGGGGCAAGCCTATAGTTAATTACATCCTAAGGGTTTGAATAGTTTTGATCAAAGTTTAGGTTAAGTCCTTTAAAGGGAATTTAAAGGATTTAAATTTTAAGGATTTTAAATTTGGAATTTAATTTTGCCTTTGATTGGATTGTTTATATTTATATTTCATTTATATATGAGACTATAAATGAGAATATATATAAGTTTTGAGAAAATCCTATGAATTTGAATAGGTTTGATCAAGGTTTAGGATTAATTTTGGTTAAGTCTTTTAATGGAAAATTAAAGGGACTTAAGAACATTTTCATGAATTGATTTGGTATTTTGAATTTGATTGATTTGAATTTATATTTCATTTATATATGTGAATATAAATGAGAATATAAATGGATTATGAGAAAATCTCAAAGGTTTGAATAGGTTTGAATCATGATTTTGGTTAAGTCCTTAAGGGAAGGATTAAAGACTTAGGCAAAATTTGGACTTAGGAATTTTTGTTGGATTTTGATCATGGGTTTTCAATCATATATTTCAATCATGGAGTTCAATCATATGGAGTTGATTTGAATTTGAAGAAAATCAAATAGAATTGATTTGGAGTTTGACTTGAAAGAAGGAAAGTGAGGAATGGTTTAAGCTAAGGGTAGAAAATTTTCCTAACACCCCTAAGGCATGACCTATTCCTATGGCTAACTCTTCTAAGTCTTCTAGGGCTAGGTTCGAGCATCCACCAAATCACTAGATGTGTATTAATATTATGGCACTCTTAAAATCTAAGAGAAGTCCTATGTCTAAGATAGAGGGGTTGAGAGCTCATCCTAAAAATGAGGTCAATAATGTACCAGAGATTTTTCCCCTACTTTACATGGATGAATAAAGTCGGGTTTATATTAAACTAGGTTCTTAAGTTCCCTATGGAGGTAAGCCTTCATAGTTAATTACATCTTAGGAAATGAAATTTCCTAAGAATACTCTCTATTAATGTAGACAATTATCATCTCCAAAGATTTCAAGGTTAGACTATCAAAGGATTGGTTGTATTTGGAAAATCAATTGGGAAAGCTCAAGGAGAAGACTTATTTTTGGAATCCAAATGAAATAAGTAGGAAGTGCTCATGATACTAGGAGGCCTAGTGAGCATTCCAATCTATCCTATGGTTGGGCTTTATAATTTTGAAGTTGAGGAGATTTATATGTTTTGAGTTAAAACTTAATTAGATTACTAGGGCTTATAATCCACCAACACAAGGTTGTAGGAATGCCTAAGAGGTAAGATTTTATTATTGTAGCTTGAAGAAAATAGCTACCTCGGATCCTAAATCTAGGGAGCTTTAGTATGAGCTAAATCACAACCTAAATCTAAGCGACAGGTGAACATAAGAGTTTACCTCCACAAGAGAGAATAAATTCTTTGACTTCTGGACTTATAATCGCCTGGAGTGGCCGCCAGTTAACTCCTCCTATGATTTTAAAACCATGTAGTTTGGTCTTATGAATTGCAAGATAGCTAAGGTAGTTATTTAATTAGAAAGAGACTAAAGTCCTAAACACACTCCTTAAGAGACTAGAGCATGAGTGGTATGAGCATATGACTTAATCTATAGATGCAAAATATTTTCAAATTTTATTTCATTTTAGACACATTATTTTGATAGAGATTTTAGGATTTCTTATGCCAAAATGCATGATGAAATAGGTTATGGGTCATATCAGCTAGAAGAAGGTGTTCTCCACCATAAGGGATGCCCTCACTGGTCAAACATTTCTTTATCGTGCAAGAATGGAGATCCTTCATGTTCAAGAGAGAAAGAATATGCATGCATGATGTGAAACATGCAACCATACAGCTAAGGGGTTGCTAAATTTTTTAATTATCTTATTTATGTCTTAAGATTTATGATGATATTAAGAGTTGTTTATAATTAGTTGGGAAGAAAATTTATTTTTATCCTAAGAGCCTAATCGTATCCAAGCCACACATTAAAACATCAATCATTTAAGAAACTATGAAAAGCATGACATTCTAATGCACAAAGTAAAATAACATCAAACAACTATATAAACTATCATAAAAGAATAAAAGGCTGATGCGATCAGGTACCGAAAAATAACCCAAAGAGAGAAAAGATGGGTAGCCGAGCTCTACCCTTATACAACATGGAATATGAAAGAATAATTATAATTCTATTAAATGTTGTGGGAGTCTTCTTTCTTCATATCTCCATCTTGATTTGGTTCCTTCTTTGATTTGGATGGTGCTTGCTTCAAAGGCATCATAGGGCACCCCAGGACAAAGCCTTCTGGCCACTGCTCATCCTAATCCCCCATAGCACTAATCCTAATTCCTAATGCAAAAATTACATTTATGTGGGAAAAGTAAATCTAACTACACCTACAAATAGAGGTTAGCTAAATATACATATAATCCCAAGCAGTTGTATTTATAATTTAGACTTAGCACCTTACACATGGGTAACTAAGCTCATCTATTCTAACTTGGATTATGCTTAAAGATTTAAGCAACCTATAAAAAAAGCATTCACATTTATTTTTAAGCATTCCTTAAGGATAATCCCCTGCAAAAAATATGATTAAGTTAATATTGGCCTATCATCCAGTCTACAAAGCATACACCCTAACATCCAATCTAAAATAATACATCATAAACAAAATATATATCACATCATACACTGTCCTAACTTAGAGCTAGAAGTGGTGACTTAATTCTAATGTGTGTATTAAAGCTTGTGTGGTAAGTCTTGTATTTTCTAAGTGTAGAAGGATTCAATTTAACATGAAAGGTTGATTTCACTTGAAGTAGTTTAATTATTTTGAGAATTTTAATTTGTGTTTCATTTTGTTTCTTTGATTACACTTAGCAACTAAGTGTTATAAAGAGAGGAAAAGAGGATTTCCCTCTTTCATCCCTATCTTAATTCACTTTCTAAAGTATATTAATTTGATTTAGTTCTCTTTAGTGAATGGCTTATTAAATAATTTAATTAATCCTAAGTTTAGGTTCACTTTAAATAATCCTAGTCAAAATGAAAGGCATCTTAAGATTAATTTAATTCAATTACTACCACATGATATATATTAAATCATTTTTTTCCATCACATGTAACATGCATATGATGTAATCCTAAGTGTATCTATACATGCAACATATTTTAGCACACTTAAATGATGAATGTATGTGTATGTTTAGAATTTATATTTTATTTGATTGAATTATTTAAACATATTAATTTAAAACTTTATCCAAATTCTTATACAAAAAGAACCTAAGAATGAAATTAAATAGGCATGTGTTGTTGTTAAACCGAGGAAGTGAGATAATCAAATGACCTCCTTGAGTAGCTAAAGCCTCATATTCTCGGCATGTCCAGACTATATACCCATTTGCATTCAAACATATGTAAATTTGTATACATGAACATAGGAAGTAAGCTCCAAATCTTATGGATAATTATATCAACCACTTAGTCAATTATGAATGCAAGCAATTTTAATGTAAAATGGGATTTCATTCACTAATCACATATACATATACATGTATAAAGATATAAGCAAGTATTGTTAAACTAGGAAGTGAGGTAATCAAATGACCTCCTTGGGGCTAACTGAAGCCTCATATTCTCGGGATGTCTAGACTATATACTTGATTTTCTTGGACACACATGGATGTATACATAAATGAGGGAAAGAAAACATGCAAAGATTATATATTTTTTGATTGAATCATTTATATATATGAATTAAAGCTCTATCCAAATTCTAATGTTAAAATACATAAGAATGAAATCAAATGGGTATTATTGTTAAATCAAGGAAGTGAGGTAATCAAATGACCGCCTACTAGCTAAAGCCTCGTGTTCCGTGATGTCCGACTATATACCCATTACCATTCAATCTTATATAAATCAACACATGAATAGAGGAAAGAGAACTCAACATTCATACACATAACCTATAAGCACATGTATTTCTTATGTATTTATAACTAGCATCATAACACATATTATTATTTATTTATAAGCTTTTGAAAAATACATTTGAATTTAATAGTGATAATACACATATATTAAATTAAATCAACACATGCAAACTTACATAAAGGAAATCCATTATCTTTTTACTTGATTTTGAAAAGATGGATGCATGAATTCAAATGACCTACCAAATTTAACATGATTGGAAAGAGGGCAATCAAACATAAGCATGTGATTCATTCAACCAAACTAGTTCTTAAGGACAATAAAATCAAATAAGATTATTTAAAGAATACCAAAGCTTCTTTTTTAGTTAAGTTTTGGATTTGATTTGATTTAAAGAGGAGAAGAGAAATCATCACTTTCTATTTTAAACCCATTCCCACATTAGTGATTTGATTTAATTTAAGGAAATGTAATTAAGTTGATTTTTTGGGTTAATTGAGTTGAAACCTTAATTAGATGAATTAATTACCCTTACATATGTCACCTTAAAGTAATTAACTAAATAATTATGAGCCAACATGATATGCATGGAAAATAAACTTGTAATGATCCTAGGAAATAAAAGGGGCCTAAGGCAATTAGCTCATGATTAATAGTTACTGAAACTAAGAGGCTTAATTAATTACTCTTATGGTTTTCCCACACATATGAACTTCCCATAATTTCATTTAACTCTTTTAGATTATTAAATATCTAAAGATCTACCCCATGATTTAATTAATTAAGGTCTGATGTGATTATGATTTCAATTTGATTAATTGATTTAATTAATTAAATCTTAATTAATTTCATTTTAAAAAGGTGAAATGAACTTAGGAAAGGGTCCCAACCCTATTCCTTAGTTCACTTATTGTGAACAATGATTAATAAACTTAATTAACCAATTTGTATTCATGGGATTAATTAATAATTAATTATCTTAAAAGAGTAGTTAATATTTAATTAGTCAATTTTCCTAAAAGAGCAATAAATTCCAAGAATATCATGGGAGGCAAAGGTCATCCCATTAAATTAGCCCACAAAATTTGGGATTAATTGGTCAAGTATTAAGAAGTAATTATGCTAATTAATTTTTTAATTAAACTTTAATTACTATTCAAAATTAATTAAAATCATTTTTAATTAATTCTCCTATGAAATTGATTAAATAGGCCTAATTAAAGCCTAATCTTGTTGGTGCCATGGCATGATGTACCGCTTTCCATGGCACCAAGATTGGCTACTTAAAACTTATCTGACTCAGCGCCTATATCATGGTGGCGGATGCGCTTTCTCATCTGTCGTCTGATCTAAGATTGAACGGCTATGATTAATCCCATAGCTTAATAAGATTAAATCAAATTGATCTAGTAGATCTATTCATAATCGCCCATTTTGATCACATGGAATGGACGGTGGGTGATATAACGTCATGCGAGTGAGGGAGAAAGGAGTCCATCCTCCATTACTCACTTGATCCAAGCTTACTTGAGCTTGGATCAACTCCAAAAGAATCCCACACCTTCATGACATCGATTGAGGGGATCCAACGGTCAAGATCATAAGAGATGCAAGTTTTCTTCAAAAAGCTCCAACCCATTTTTGCCTAAGGATCAGTTTTGAAAGCATACCTCATCGGAGCTCAACACTGGTATTGAATGATTGAGAAAGCTTCATCTAGTGGAGACAAAGCCTTGTTGAGCAACAATTGGAACAATTCCTCGATGTTCACTTATAAGGCCATGAACCGATGATTTGGAGCTCAACTTTGATAGCAGTTCCACCTCCGGTGCTCAATATGCTTAGGAGATGATTAATTATTGCTCAATGAGGCCTAGGGAAGGTGCATGCAAAGTTAATTTTAGTTTGATGGAGAAATGAGTAAGTTAGGTCATAAATGGGAGTGTCCAATTTCGGGACAAATAAGAATGGCATTTTTCGATCGAAGAATGAGCTTGGGAGCTTAGAGAAATGGGAGTGCCCTATTTTGAGATGGACAAGAATGGCATTTTCCAATCGAGGAATGAGCTTGGTGAGGAATGATTTTTTTGTGTGTTTGAGTAAAAATGAGGGGTGTTTACCCCCGTTCATCTTGATCTGACGGTGGGATTGGGTTTGGCTTCTAGTGGCCATCCGGCCATCTCAGGGAGTCATGGGTGGCAGAGAGGAGGTGAGTTGGCTCGGCTTGGTTGGTTGAAGTTGTGGAGGTGGCTGCCAAAGAGGAATCATGGGTGTCATATGGGTTTCAAATGCTCCAATGGGGAGGGTGAGGTGATTTCACCTCCCATGGGTCACGGTCGACCCAACCACCCCTTGGGTCAGGTTGGGCAGTGTCTTGTGCTTAGGTGGACCATTGGGAGAGTACCAAGTGGCCAAGGAATGGAAATGATCACTTACATAGGTAATTTGTCTCATATGATGCCCTTGACCTAAGGGTAGAATGATCATTTGGCATTAGACTTGATTTAAACAGATTTGAAATGATCCAAAAGTGGGTTAGCCTAAATTTTAAGTCAATTAGAGTTGATTTGGTTAGGATTGGCTCAATTTACTCATTTAGGTCAAATTGCTAGGTTTTCAAGTTGACCAATTAGTCAAATTGGGTCAAACCAAAGGTTCAAGTTCATATGATCATTTGGGATGTTGTGATTCAATTGGTTTGGTTTAGTTTAGCTTAGATTTGATTTTGGCTCATTTGAATTCATTTGGGTCAAATGGAAAGTTGACCAATTTGACCAAATTGGCCAAATTGCTTGGTTGGGCATTGGTTTGGGTTTAGTTGACCAATTGAAGATGATTGTAGGCTTTGGTTTCAATTTTGGATTTGGTTGATTTAGGCCAACTTGACTTTAGGTCAATTTGGGCTAAAAGTCAATTGGGTTCAATTGGGTCAATCATGGCTTTGGTCAAGTTCAACAATCAATTTGGAAATGAACTTGAGCCATTAGTTGTAATCAATTTGGTTTATATTTGATTTGACCCAAATTTGGTCTTTAGGTCAATTTGGATCAACTTGGGTTAAGAGGGCCAATTGGGTTTGGTTTGACTTAATTGAAAGTCAAGTAATATTCAAATATTGATTTTGATTTGGTAGAATCATTGGTTTCAAGGGATTTGGCTTAGGTAAATTTGGCTAGTTTTGGTCATATATATGGGTTTGGGATAACTTGGTCAAATGACCAAGTTAATTGGTTTTGACCTAATTTGATAATTGATCAACCTTGGTGATCAACAATCATGATGGGAGGTTTGATTGGCTTAGTTCATAATTTGGGTAGATTAGAACTTGGCTCAATAGGTCAAATTGGTCACTTGGGTCAAGTGGACCAATTGGATTTAGTTGGTTTGATTTGGGTTGAGTTTGATTTAGTTGAGTTTATATATATGGATTTGGATGATATATAAATTCAATTGAATTATTTCAAATGGGTTTTGTTTCATTTGAACATTTGAAGTCAAAAGGGTTAAGTTGGGTGATTAGTTGATTTGGTTTGATTTGATGATTGTATATTTCATTTATTTTTGTGAAGATGATTGAAGGTATGATTGATTCATGAGAAAATCAATTGAATTGGGGTTTTGGAATGATGGAATTTGGCTAAGTCCATGAGTTTGGTCATGTGGTTTATGTTTGATTTTGATTTGATTTGATTTAGTTTTTTGATGATTTAAATGTATATTTCATTTAAATTTGTGAAGATGATTGAAAATATGATTGATTTGTGAGAAAATCAATTGAGGTTGACTTGATTTGGATTAAGATTTGGCTACCCATATAGTCATATGGCTTAGAGGGTTTTGATTTTAAATGATTTAGTTTTGATCATCTTAATGTAGATTTGATTTATATTTAGAAGATGATTGAAGATATAATTGATTATGAGAAAATCAATTGATTTTGATTAATTTGATTACATTTGGCTAAGTCCATGGGTTGGGATCATATGACTGGAAGGTTTCTCAAGGATTTGATCAACTTCAATCAGGTTTGGAATTTGGGTTTTGATTTGATTTGAATTGATGTTTGAAATTGAACTAGAGGTTTGGTTGAGAAGAGAAAATGGATTGAATTGGGTTGAGGAGGTGGATTATCCTAATCCCAAGGCATAACCCAATCCCATGGTTAACCATTCAAGTCTGGCTAGGAAGTGTTTACCTAATTGTTAAAAGTGTCTTATGACCTGTGGAAGTAGTGTCTAGAAGACCCTAAGTCTAAGATAAGATTGAATCCACATCCAAAAGTGAGGTCAATAGGCCTTTATGCTCAATAGTGTTTCCTTGGAGACTGAGGATTAATATGGCCAAGTTTCACATAAGACTTGGATAAAACTTTCAAATAGTGGGAGACCATGGATACATGATAACAACATAGTTATCCTCTATATTAGTGTATGAAGTTCCAGAGGTGGGACCCTTTTGCTAAGTCAAAGGAGATCTTGCAAAGTTCAAAGGTCAAGATATATGAGGATACAATTACTACCTCTCAATAAGTCTATTCTGAACTTGGCCAAGTTTAGAAATAAAAATAAAAAAAGAAAAGATAAAAGAAAAAAAAGAAAAAGAAAAAGAAAAAGAAAAGAAAAGAGAAAATGAAAAAAAAAATAAAAGGGAGCAGAAATAAACTTGGAGGAGGAAGTCAAGATTCACATTAGATTCCACCCATAGTTCATTACTCCATTCAAACATATTAGTAATGACGATACAAGAAGGAAGAGGTTAGTTTAAGGTAGTCCTGTGGGTGAAAAAGATCTTATTGGCCACCCATAAGATATATGCCACCTACCAAGAGTACAGCTATCCATATGACTAGTAAAACTAACCATTTATGAAGTCAAGAAATTAGTCAATGCTAGCTTCATTCAGGAAGAAAAATACCCTACATGGTTAGCCAATGTTGTCTCAATTAGAAATAAGAATGGTCAATTTCACATATATGTCAATTTTAGGGATTTAAATAAGGCATGTCCAAAAGATGAATTTCTACTACCAATCTCAGAGTTGATGGTAGACATTGCCTCATCTCATGTAGTCTTCTCTTTCATGGATGGTGCATCTAGATGTAACCAAATAAATATGACCCTTGAAGATGAAAGAAACACTACTTTTAGAACTCTGATTGGAATCTTTTTACTATAAGGTCATGCCTTTAAGCCTTAAAAATGACGGTGCTACATACCAGTGGGCTATGACTTGAATCTTCGATGAACTCATTCATCATCAAGTTGAGTATGTCGATGATCTCGGTCAAAAGTAGAGAAAAGAAAGACCATCTCTTGAAAATAGTTTTCAAATAGTTAAGATAGTTTAACCTCAAAATGAACCCCCTGAAGTGTGCATACAGGGGAGCTTCAAAAAAATTCCTTGGGTTTTTTGTCTGTTACTAGGGAATCAAAATCGATCCGGAGAAGATCAAGGTGATATTAGAAATTCCAACCCTAAAAATTTAACTCAACTTTGATCACTCCAAGGGTGGTTGGCATATCTAAGATGCTTTATATCCACCTTATCGGGAAGATGTCAGCCATTCTCAGCACTTGTCAAAAAGAATGCTAAGTTCAACTAGGATGACAATGGTGAGCATGCCTTCGAAGACATCAAGCATTACCGATAATACCAACCCTAGTAGCTATCCGCAAGTCGCTCATACTTTACATGGTCGCATCGATGACTCCTTGGTGCATTATTGCCAAAGCCAATGATAAGGGAAAAAATGCACTTTACTACCATCATATAATCCCTTTGAGGCTAATTATCCACCCATTGAGAAGCATTGCTAGTTTAATCTTTGCATCCCAAAAGCTACAACACTACATGCTTCCTCATAAGGTGAACTTAATCTCTAGATCAATTCAATACGCTTTCATGACACTGATCTATCTAGATGGTTGGCATGATGGTCCATGATCCTCTTATAGTTTGACATTACCTTCCTACCCTCTAGTGAAAAGGACAAGCACTAGAAAGAAAGACCCACTTTCTGTTGACTCTCTGCTTAGTGATGATATCCTCAATGAACAAATCATGAACTTAGGGGGTACTAGCATTCACCACTAGTAGATGTACTTTGATGGTGTAGCTTCCTCTCAAAGAGGAGAAGAATGATAATCTACTATTCCAAGAAAGGCAGGGGTAGGAATAGTTCTCTTTAACTCGATGATGTGATGAGATTCTCATCATCTATCCAATCCATGCACCAATAACGGCCAAATATAAGGCTCATTGTGAGTCCGAGTTAGCCATTTCTAAGCATCCAAACATCAACATCTGGGATTCTCCAGTTATGAACCAAATCTTAGGTCCTCTAAAGTTATAAAGCCCAAGCTCCATCACTACCATGTACACCATAGACTTGTTGGCCCAAATCCTGAGGTTACCATTTATAAGATTCCTCGAGGAGAGAATGTAAGTATATTTTAGCCAAGCTTGTCAAGGAGTTGGCATATCTGAGGATAAGTCCATATCAATAAAGGTCCAAAATAGACAAGTCTTATCTTATTGATGTTGAACTCAAAAGTACTCTTTGAAGGGCGTTGATTGCCAAAAAGGATGAGGAGTTAGATTGGAGGCAACCATTCATGGATTACCTAAATAAAGGAAAACTACCTCAAGACAAGTCCCAAGCCCATCAGATGAAGCAAAGAGCACTTTCTATTATTTTGATGGTGGCTTATATCGCGGTCTTTTCAAATGTCATTACGCTTTAGACAAGCATGAAGCCCATAAGATCATGACCGAGGTACACTCAAGATTATGTGGAGCAACCAATCCAATCTGATGAAAGCCAAGATCAAGATATTTGGATACTATAATGATCAAAGATTGCATGGATATGGCTATGATGCCACCAATGTCAAATACATGGTGTGGTCCTACACCAACCACCCAACATTCTACATCCAACATTGGCCTCATGGCCATTTGAGTGTTGGGGTACCGACATAGTGGGTTCGATAAATTCTTATTCTTCCAAGGGTCATCAGTTCATCTTAGTTGCTACTTATTACTTTTCCAAATGGGCGAAGGTGATTACACTCAGAGAGGTCACAACTCAATATGTACTCCAGTATTTGAGGAACCATATTGTATATAGGTTCAGAGTGTCTCGATGAATTATATTTGATAATGGTACTCCATTCAAGAGAATCAAGATCAACAATTTTTCTCAAAGACACAACATTGATTGAAGATATTCTACCATCAACTACCCGAGGGCAAACAGCTTAGCAGAAGCTTACAATAAAACTCTCATCCAAATATTGAAGAATACACTTGATAACAATAAGCGATAGTGGCATGAGGAGTTAGTTAAAGCCTTATTGTCCTACTAGACCACATATAGAACTCCAACTCATTCTACTCCTTTCTCCTTAGTGTATGGGCCCGAAGCCATTCTACCATTAAAAGTTTAACTCATCACTAAGGATAGCTATGAGTAGCAAGATCACAATATAGCAGAATGCCAAGTTGTGGTTAGAAGAGCTCGAAGGTTTAGAGGAGATGGGCATGTCAAAACCTCGAGTTGTACAAAGAAAAAATGATTCAAGGTCACAATAAGTTGGTCCATCCTAGAGCTTTTCAAGTAGGAGAGCTTATTTTTATTTTAAGGAGACTGATTGTTGCTCGTCGTAAGATGGGAGGCAAGTTTGAACTCACTTGGGAAGGCCCTTTGCCCTAGAGAAGGCCTACCTATGAGGATCTTATCAGCTTATTAATGATAAGGGAGAGCACCCCATGCTTCCAATAAGTGGGCTCTACTTAAAGAAATATTATAAATCATGTTCAAAAATAATTATCATCAATGAAAATTTTATTTTGAATTCAATCTCTTCCATGTTGAAAGTATTCTTTTTTGTGAATCAACCACGATGTGTTTAGGGTAGGTGTAAGGAACCCAAGCATCCTATCCTTCATCGATACAATAAAAAACACAAACTACACACAAACATATAAAACAAACAAATATCTTTTATCTTGGCTACTGAAGTTAAGATAACTCCCCAGACACTCACTCAAGATTACTCTAGGTCTGACGTTACCATGCTAGTGTGTCATCCCTATGGTCTTCTTGCTTTGGCGGATGTAAGTCTGATATGCTTTCCTTCTTTATTTGGCCACTACACACTAATGAGCGCTTCGTTAATTTGGTAAGCCTTACTGCGTGGTTGGTAAGCTACCTCATGTTAGCTTCATTTAAGAGGATTTGAGTATGCTATGCTTTCTTCTTGGATTAGTCTTCATGATCTGACTGGGTCAAGTATATTTAAGGTTTAGATAAGTCCCCAGAACTCCTTCTTCCGCTTCAAGTCCGTTTCCTCTGCTCCTCTTAATAGTCGCCTAGGTCGATAGCATCCGTCCCACCAACAATACTATTTCGATGATCGCCACTTGAAAAGTTGTAAGCCTACATGCTTTCTTTCCATATTGATCATTGCAAACTGACTGGCACCTTAGGTTGGTTGGTTCTCACTATGCTGATGGATACACCACCAGATGATACACCATAGGTTGGTTGGTTCGCACCAGATACACCACTCATGGCAGATGTAAGTCTACACACTTTCTCCTTGAGTTGGCCACCATACACCTATAAGCTTTCTTTTTCAAGGCTCACGATAATGCCTCTAGTAGAACCTCCCCTATGGGCACTATATTTGAATCACATTCTTTGCAACACTATTTAGACACTACCTAGGTTACTATCAGATTGGAAAGTTTTTCTTTCATAGTAACCACCCTTGTGGTTGGAGAATCCATCCTATGGATGTGAAGATTCTCCCTTGTCCAAGAAATTTGAGATAGTCAAGGCACATAGCCCCTTCTCAAGTGGTCCTCACCAACAGGTCCACAAACATTTAAAAAAATATATGTTCACTTTTGGATTAGAGGACACCCTGTGGTACCTTTTCCAAGTACATCCTATCTTTGGGGCAGTTAGCAAAACTCTTATAAGAATCACCCAACTACTCGAGTTGATATAAGTCCCCAAATATTCACCAAGAGCCAAGTTGGGTTTGATTTGTTTGTTACCACAGGTCACCCCTGGTTGTTCTACTTTAGATGATGTAAGTCTACTACACCTTCTAGCATACCGTTAATCAAAGGTAACCCCTTAGGTTGGCTAGCTCTACCCCATGGAAAGTAGACTATTTCTTTGGATTAGAAAATCTGAGATAGGACAAGTCCCATATAGCCCCTTCTCAATGGGTCCATCACACACCAACATGGTCCATAAATTAAATATATCAAATTTGATTGAGCTCACATCCCTAGTAGATATGCCCTCAATTCATTATCAAACTAAACAAAACAAACCTTATCAAAATCAGATGAAATTAAGATAAAATTAATCTTGACTACTTTTGAGTTGACATAAGTCCCAAGCAATCACCAAGAGTCCCTAGGTCGTTTGATTATTGTGCATCTAACATCACTGTTCCTTACTTTGGAAGATGTAAGTGCTACACCTTCTTCCTACATGCTGCACACCAAAACCCCTTAGGTTGGCTAGCTACCCCAGATAGACTATCCCATTAGATTTGTAAAGTTGAGGGGTCAAGGCTGATATATCCCCTTCTCAATGGGTCTAACACACACCGATAGAGTCCATACATTAACTTAGATTAAATTAAACCCAATATTTTCCTGGGAGTTAAATCACACCTTTCCGGAGCCCCAAATCATATATAAATAAGTCAAGCATACAAATCAAATTCAAAACCAATCTCCCCAATGGAGCCAAATTAAACCAACTCTCCTAATAGAGTCTAAATCAAAGAAATCCAACCAAACTCTTATTCTTAGTGGATACATCCCCAAATAAATATATGAAATTAAACTCAAATCCCAATCCCCAGTGGATAACTTGAACCTGCTTCCCTAGTGGAAGGTTCAAATACCCGATCCCATATCTTTAGTAGATATGCCTCCACATCAATTTAAAAAAACAAATTAAAGTTGATTTGATCTTAATCCCCAGTGGATTATAGATTCTTATCCCATAACTTCTTTTTCCATAAATCATATAATCAAATCAAAAAACCTTATCCCCAGAGATTTTCTTCTTCTATGCCCTCATATAGACCACTACATGTCATGTCCAATGCATGTGATCCCTAGTGATCTCCCTCCATGTCCTTGACATGGAATTCCCATCAAATCTTATTTCTTCTTATAAAGTTTTACTTCAACCAAAAGCCTAATAATGTATTCATTCAAATTACATCATCGTAACATTGTAATCAACATTTTATGATTTTTGATGGTGCAAGCTCAAACTAACTATATAATATCATGCTGGAAATATTTTATTATAAATTAACACAATATATTATATTATAATATATGATTTTATATTATAATTTGCTATTATATAATATATTGTCTAACATTACACCTCATTAGAATCACATAAAAGGATCGAATAACAAAATTTTCAAAATATGAATAATGTTCATTTTTGATGTAAAATTGTTATTTTTCTATTAGAAATGGTACAAAATAGCATAATTTGGTGTTGTTTCTTGGTGTGTACCATCAATTTGGCCAAATTCTTCCATCTCAACCTTCAAATTAATATTTTTGTGAGTTTTGACCCAATGTATTATAATAGAAGTAAAACATACTAAAATGTACAATAACATTTAGTAACACACCACCACATTCATATATAAGTGAAGTTATATTATTATGTACATTATATTTTAATATGCTTTTATATAATATATTATCTTACATTACACTTTAAAATGAATCACTTAAGCAAAGAATTTATAAAATTTGATTGAAAATGAACATTTTTTTGATGCAAAATTCCATTCTTTTTGATTAAATGACACACCTAAGCAAACCCCCAATGATGTTCCCTAAAGCTTACCTTAAATTTGGCTAAATCCCATCATCTCAGCCTATAAATTAGAATTTTTATGAATTATACAAATACAAACTCTACTACATCATACTATAACAGACTAAAATATGCTAAACAAAAAGTAGTAATACACAATAGTATGCTATGATGCATGATGCTACACTATGTTATGGCATCCTATATTATAATAAACTGTAACATATTATATTATATTATATTGCATATCACATCACAATAGATTGCTTAAGATAAAAAATAATAAAATTAGTCTAAATAATAAAAACTATATATTTTAACCGTATAACTTACATATTTTAAGGTGAAACAATACATTATGATGCCATACTCTACCTATTATTAATTTGGCTAAATTCCACCATTTTAAAGTAAATCAATATTTTTATAAATATTGCTAGTGTAGTTGATGCATGATTGTAAAATACAAAAAGAATTTAAAATGCGAACAATATATTATGATATTTGATGTTATATTATGCTACAACATATAATATTTATTTTGAACAAAAAATCTTTTTTTACTAAGTCATAGCAAACCTTTGGTACAACAACCCATTTCCACTTCAAATTTAACAAATTTCATCATCTCATTTATTAAATTAATATTTTATGATTTATATTAATATAGACTATGAACACAATACCATAATATACTAAAACATTTCAAAACATCTTATAACTTCTAAAACACATCACTACATGCTCAAATATATGATGCTACTTTATACTATAATATATGGTATTATAATATGATTTAGGTTAGATTTGGGTATTCAAATATCTAGAATACAAAAAAGTCTCAAGACATTTTATTTAGCTATGTTAAGATTAGGTCATTCTTAGATCTACAATGACATATTTATCAAGGTTTAGGGTTTTTCATTTAGGGTTAAGATTAGGTCATTCTTAGATTATGATATTTTAGGTTTGGTTTTGGGTTCATTTAGATTTATTTGTGGGTTATTTTAGGGTTTAGTTGGGGTTTTTAGGGTTTTAGGTTTAGTTTTGGGTTTTAGTTTTGGGTTTAGTCTTTAGGGTTTAGGGTTTATTTGTGGTTTTATGGTTTATTTTAGCAGGATTTTATGATTTTAAGGTTTTTAGTTTTGGGTTTAAGGTTTAGTGTTTAGGGTTTAAAGAGATTTTATGTTTATGGTTTAGGGTTAGGGTTTATGTTTAGGTTTAAGGTTTAGGGATCAGAGGTTTAGTGTGTGTTTTGGGTTATTATTTAAGTTTTAGGTTTTAGGTTTAATTTTTAGTTGGTTTAGGTTTAAGGATTTTTTAATAGAACAAATTTAGATTCAATATTTTTTATTTGATTAACTAAGTAGCACCCCAAGTTTTCTAAGACAAGTTTACTACATAGATCAAAAAACAAACCCATAGAGAAAATCAAAACCCTACATAAGTAGAACCATCTCTACTATAAATACATTATTCCATAGATTGGATTGGTCGCTCTTAGTTTCTCCAGCTATCGAACCACCCTACCTCTCAAGTAGTGATCCGCCATCATATCCTCGATCTCTCCTCACACAACCATAACTTTAACCTCACGCCTCCCACCTCCATAGCTCACTACCCACCACCACCTCCATATCCACCATTATGATCCCCACCACCATTGGTTAACACCCACCTTCCACCTGCCAGATCTACTAAGCTCTTAAGGATGTTCATTCCATCAAGTTTCTACCTATTCTTAGGGTTTAGGGTTTAGGGTTTTGTGTTCTTAAGGTTTAGTTTTAGGTCACAGGTTTGTGTGGTTTGTTTTAGGTTGTGGTTTATTGTGGTTTAGTTTTAGTCAGGTTTTAGTTTTAAGTTAGAGTAGGTTTGGGTAGGGTTGTATTTATTAGGTTTATGGTGTTTTAGGGTTTTTTAATCAACCAAACCCAAGTTTTAGGTTTATCTATTTATTTAGTTTATTTTTAATCTGAGTATTTTATTTTATTTATTTAGGTTTATTTTTAATTTATTATGGTTTATTTATTTTATTTAGATTTTATTTTATCTTATTTTTAGGTTTATTTTGGTTATTTTTTATTTTATTTTATTTTTTAGTTTTATTTTTTTTTTATTTTTAGTTAGGTTTTTTATTTTATTTTTTTAGTAGGTTTTAGGTTATATTTGAGTTTCTTTTAGATTTTGTCTTTTAGTTTAGTTTAGATTTATTTTAGTTTATTTTATTTTATTTAGTTTATTTTGGTTTAGTTTATTTTGGTTTAGTTTTAGGTTTTATTTGTTTTAGTTTATTTTATTATTTTAGTTTAGTTTATATTTTATTTTATTTTTATTTTATTTAGTTTTTCTTTAGTAGATTTAGCTTTATTTTTTTTTATTTATTTTTAGGTTTTCTTTTTGTATTTTAGTTTTATTATTTTATTTTATTTATTATTATTTATTTTATTTTAATTTTATTTAGTTTATAAGTTTTATTTTTTAGTAGTTAGTTTCTTTATATTTATATTTTATTATTTTTAGATTTTAAGCTAGGTTTTAATTTAGGTTTTATTTTATCTTTATATTTTATCTTTTAAATTTAGGTTTATTTATTTTTATTTTAAGTTTTATTTAGCTCTCAGGTAGCAAGCCTTTGTGGCCTAGGCCAGGGCCCAGGGTCAGTTTTCAGGATTAGAGTTCTCAGGGTCTTCTGCCATTTAGATCAGTTAGGCTCAGCCTAGGCCAGCAGGTCAGTGGCCCAGGGCTCAGGCTCCAGGCCTGTGGGCTCAGCTCAGCAGTGGCAGTGGCTCAGGGGCCCAACAGTGGCCCAGCCAGCTCAGCTAGTGGCTGTGGCCTTGGCTCAGGGCCAGTTTTAGTCTGGCCTGGGGCCCAGGCCTGGGTCCAGGCTCAGCACTCCAGTTTAGCCTCAGTGGTCAAGGGTCTTATGGCTCAGGGCTCAGGCCTAGGGTCCGTGCCAGCCTAGGATTAGGTTATTAGGGCATTTTTATCTTATATTTTATTTATTTTTTTTAAAATCAAGCAAACCAGGCAAGGTATTTATTTTATTTTATTATTTTATTTTATTATTTATTAGGTTTAATTTATTTTTTTTATTATTTTTTATTTATTTAGTTTATTTATTTACTAGGTTTCTTTAATCTTTTATCTTTTAGGTTTTAGGTTTAATTTTACTTTAGTTTATTTTTATTTTATTTTATTTTTTAGGTTTAGGTTTTATTTTTTTTTATTTCTTTTACATTCATTTTATTTTTTTTTTTTAGGTTTTATTTTAGGTTTATTTTGGTTTTATTTTTTATTTAGGTTTAGGTTATTTTTTGGTTTATTTTATTTATTTTGGGTTTTAGGTTAGTTTATTTATTTTAGCTTTAGGTTTTTTTTTTATTTTAGGTTTAGGTTTTATCTTTTTATTTATTTCTTTATTTTGTGGTTTAGGTTTTTTATTTTCTCTTTAGGTTTAGTTTTATTTTTATTTAGGTTTCTTTTTATTTTAGTTTTAGGTTTTATTATTTTATTTTAGTTTATTTTTTTTATTTATTTCATTTTTTAGGTTTAGGTTTTAGCTTAGTTTATTTTATTTTATTTTATTTTACATTTTATTGTATTTTATTTTATTTGGTTTATTTTATTTATTTTTTATTTTAGGTTTTATTTAGTTTATAGTTTGGCTTTAGGTTTAGGGTTTAGTTTGAGGTCAAGGTTTTATTTGTTTAGGGTTTATTTTATTTTAGGGTTTATTTAGTTTTTTAGGTTTAAGATTTAGGTTTAGGTTTAGGATTTTAGGTTTAGCATTTAGGGTTTAGGGTTGAGGGTTTAAGTTTAGGTTTTAGGTCTAGGGTTTAGGATTTAGTTTAAGGTTTACAATTTTATTTTTTTTTAATAAAGAAAATTTTAAATTCAACATTTCTTCTTTTTAATTTCATCAACCAAGTAACACACCAAGTTTTCTAAGACATTTATGACATAGGTAAAAAATGAGCACACTAGAGAAAATAAAAAAACCTGATAATTAGAACCATCTTACTAAAAGACAGTTCCATAAGTGTAGATCATTGACCATTCTTTAGTTTCTCCAGCCCAATCAACCACCTCTCTCGAGTAGATCCACCATCATATCCTGATCTCTCCCTCCGCCACCACCATGGTTGTAACCTCCATCACTCCTCGCATCCATAACCACCACTTTACCGCCACCACCATATCCACTAGCACCTCTAGATCCCCCACCAACATGGAATCTCCGCCTCCACCTTCGCCTCCAGCTGTGACTAACCTAGTTGATGGAGATGTTCCTACTGGCCAAGGTTTTGCCCATTCTGGGGTTTAGGTTAGTTTGACAATTTAGGTTTATTTTTTAATTTATTTAGTTACATTTAGGTTTAGGTTTTTGGGATTTAGGTTTAGGTTTAGGTTTTAGTAGGGTTTTAGTTTTTATGCTTTGGGGTTTAGGTTTAGATTTAGGGTTATAATTTAGGGCCTAGGGTTTAGTAGGTTTAGGAGGTTTAGGGTAGGTTTAGTTTAGGTAGGGTTTAGGTTAATTTTGTGGTTTTTTTTTAAAAAGCAAACCTAGAAGGTTTATTTATTTATTTTGTTTATTTTATTTATTATTTTATTTTATTTTTATTTGGTATATTTATTTATTTAGTCTTTATTATTTAGGCTCATTTTAGTTTTTTATCTTAGTTTATTTTTAGCTATTATTTTAGTTTATTTTTATATATTTAGTATATTTTGTTAGTTTATTTTATTTTTAGTTTAGGTTTTATTTTATTTTTTAGTAGTTTTTTTTTATTTTTTATTTTAGGTTTTATTTTATTTTAGGTCTATTTTATTTTAGTTTATTATTTTATTTTATTTAGTTTGGTTTTATTTTTTTTTAGGTTTAGTTTATTTATTTTATCTTATTTATTTTAGGTTTAGTTTATATTTTGTTTATTTTATTTAGGTTTTAATTTTATAGTGGTTGGGTTATTTATTTAGTTTGTTTTATTTTAGTTTTTTATTTTTAGGTTTAGTTTTATTTAATTTAGGTTTATTTATTTTAATTTTACATTTTAGTTTATTTATTTTAAGTTTTATTCTTAGTTTATTTTATTTTAGGTTTATAGTTTTATTTATCTTATTTTATTTTTATTTTATTTTTATTTTTTATTTTTATTATTTATTTTATTTTTATTTATTATCTTTATTTTATTTACTTTAGTTTCTTTAGTTTGGATTTAGAGTTGTGGTTAGTGGGTAGGGTTAGATTTTAGGATCTTTATTCTTAGTGATTTTAGGCTTTTAGTTTAATGCTCAGTTTAGAGCCTGGCTTAGTCTGTTACCAGTTATAATTAGTTTATGGTTTTGTGATCAGGGTTGGATCTGATCAGGGCTCAGTGTAGGCTCTGTTATTTGTGGTCAGGTAGGCTCATTTGGGCTCTGGGTTTGGGTAGGTCAGTGGCTCAGTTTCAGGGCTCAGGTTTAAGATTTTATGGCCAGAGCTTGTGGGTTGTGGCCTAGTCAAGCCTAGGGTCAGTCCTGTGGCTCAGTGATCCAGTTTAGCCTAGCTGTGGATTCAGAAGTGGCTCAGAGGGCCTTGTGTTTTAAAAATATTAAACAAACAAGTTGTTTATTAAGTTTATCTTTGTTTCTTTATTTATTTATTTATTTATTATTTTTTATTTATTATTTTAGTATTTTTATTATTTTAGGAATTTATATTTTTTTATGTTTATTTTTTTTATTTAGTTTTATTTTATTTTATTTTTAGGTTTATTATATTTTTATTTTAGGTTTAGTTTCAATTTTATTTTATCTTTTTAGGTTTTTATTTTATTTTAGGTTTATTTTAGTTTAGGTTAATTTTAGTTTATTTTATTTTATTTAGTTTAGGGTTATTTAGTATTAGTTTTAGGTTTTATTTATTTTAGTTTAGGATCTTTGTTTTATTTTATTTATTTTAGTTTAGGTTTTTTTTTAGTAGTTTTATGTTTTATTTATTTTAGGTTTATTTTTAGGTTTAGGTTTTATTTAGCTTTATTTTTTTTATTTATTTTGTTTTATTTTATTTAGGTTTTTTTATTTAGTTTATTTTTATTTTATTTATTTAGTTTTATTTATTTTATTTTATTTTAGTTAGTTTAGGTTTTTAATTTATCTTTTAATTTTAGTTTTTATTTTTTGTATTATTTTATGTTTAAGTTTAGGTTTTAGATTTATTTTATTTTATTTTATTTTATTAGATCAGTTTTATTTATTTTATTTAGTTTTATTTAGTTTAGTTTCATTTTAGGTTTGTGGCTCAGTTTGTAGGTTTAGTTTTTTTATTAGGGTTTAGGGTTTTAGGGTCAGTTTTGGGCTTTAGGTCAGTTTTATTTTAGGTTTTAGGTTTAGGTTTTTAGTGGGTTTAGGTTTTAGGGTTGGGGTTTATTTAATTTGACTTTGTGGTTAGGTTAGGATTTTTTTTTATTTTTTTTATTTTTCATTTTAAATTAGGTAAACCAAATAGTTTTTTATTTAGTTTATTTATTTATTTTTTTATTTTATTTTTATTTTTATTTTTATTTAGGTTCATTTGTATTTTATTTAGTTTAGTTTATGGAGTGTAATTTTAGTTGTTGAAGTTATAGTTTTGTGTGACATTAGGTGAACAAGTCATTAAAAAGAGTGAGTTTATCTGATATTTATCATTACTAAAATGATGGTGAAATAGATGGAGATGTTATTAGTAGAATTCAATTTGGATGGTTGAAATGGAGGAATGTATCTGGCCTGTGTGTGATAGAAAATTACCACTTAAACTTAAGGGAAAATTTTATAAGATGGTGGTAAGACCTACAATGATTTATGGTGTAAAATGTTACCAATAAAAGAGAAGCATGAGACTAAGTTAAGTGTTGTAGAGATGAGGATGCTCGTGGATGAGTGGCTTTACTCTAGAGATAAAAAAATTTGTATGTTCTGAAAAAGTTGGAGTAGCTCCAATGGTAGATAAAATTAGAGAGAGTGGTTTTTTAGATGGTTTGGCCACATAAAGTCCATCCAATGACCGCTAGAGAGTAGATGCATTTGATTTTCCTTATGTTAAGAAAGGTAGATGTAGACCTAAAAAAGATATGGTTAAGATGTAAAAAAAATGACCTTAGTTTGAATTGAATGATAATTAGACAATAATAGACATAATGGAGACAAAGGATTCATGTTTAACCCCATTAGTGGGATTTTTGTTATTGCTGATGTACTTTTTATTTTATTTTAGTTTAGGTTTTTATTTTAGTTTTATTTTGGTTTTAGTTTAAGTTTATTTTATTTTAGTTTATTTTATTTTTTTTTTTTTTTTTTAGGTTTTATTTTTATTTTAGGTTTAGGTTTAAGTTTTTTTTATTTTTATCTTTTAGGTTTTGGTTTTTATTTTAGGTTTATTTTAGGTTTTATTTTTTTAGTTTGAGGTTTATTTTAGTTTATTTTATTTATTTTAGGTTTAGGTTTAGGTTTAGGCTTAGTTTTATTTTAGGTTTTTAGTTTTATTTATTTTGGTTTTTTTATTTTAGCTTTATTTTCTTTTTTTATTTAGTTTCTTTTTAGTAGAGTTTATTTTATTTATTTTAGGTTATTTTAAGTATATTTTATATTTTATTTATATTTTGGTATTTTATTTTTTATTTTAGTTTAGTTTTAGTATTTTTATTTATTATAGGTTTATTATTTATTTTATAAGTTAATTTTATCTTTATTTTAGGTTTTTATTTATTTATTTATTTTTATGTTTAATATTTTTTTAAGTTTAGTTTTATTTTTTTAGTTAGGTTAGGTTAGGTTATTTTAGTTTAGGTTTTAGGTTTAGGTAAGGTTAGTTATTTAGAGTTTAGGTTTTAGGCCTAGTTTAGGTTATTTAGGGTTTAGTTTTGGTTTTAGTTTTAGTTTAGGTTTTGTGGTTTTAGTTTTGTGGTTTAGGTTTAGGGTTGATGGTTAGGTTTAGGTTTAGGCTCAAGTTTTTTATTTAGATTTAGTTTTTTAACAGAGTTATTCAACATTTATTCTTTTATTTCATCAACCAAGTAACACACCAAGTTTTAAGACATTTTATAAAATGAGCATATAGAGCAAATCATTAGAACCATTTATATATTATTTAGAGTAGATCGAATTATTCTTTTTTTTGTTTTATTATATTTCTCTCAACTAGGATCCATCATCATATTATTTTTATTAGTATTATGTTTCCATAACCACCACTTTACCACCACCTCCATATCCACCAACATTGATCCACCACCACCACTATGTTTTTTATAGTTCTACAGTGGATGATGTGTTTAGTTTTTATTTTGGGTTTAGTTTATTAGGTTTAGAGTTTAGTTTATTTTATTTATTTAGTTACTTTAGTTTATGTTTGGGGTTTTATGGGTTTATGGGTTTTTTTGTGGTAGGGTTTTTTAGGGTTTAGGTTAATTTTAGGGTTTAGGTCTTTAGAGTAGCTCAGGGTTTTGGGTTTATAGGGTTTTTTTAGTAGGGTAGTAGTTAGTGGTTATTAGGGTATTTTTTTAAACAAAGACAGTTTAGGTTTATTTATTATTTATTTTATTTTATATTTTATTTATTTTTAATATTTTTATTTTATATTTAGTTTTATTTAGTTTTTATTTTATTTATTTTTTATTTGGTAGTATTATTTTTAGTGAGTTTTTTTAGTTAGGCCTAAGTTTTATTTTTATTAGGTATGTTTTTTATTTTATTTTTAGGTAGGTTTTATTTTATTTTAGTTTATTTTTTTATTTTAGGTTTATTTTTAATTATTTTATTTTATTTTATTAGCTTATTTTAGTTTATTATATTTTAGTTTATTTTAGTAGTTTATTTTATTTATTTTGTTTATTTTTATTTTTTATTTTTAGATTTAGGTTTAGTTTTTATTTTTTATTTTTTAGGCATATTTTAGATTTAGGTTTTATTTAGTTATTAATTTATTTTTTATTTGGTTTATTTTATTTTATTTATGTTAGTTTTATTTTATTTAGGTCTTTTATTTATTTATTTTATTTTTAGTTTAGTTTAGCATTTATTTATTTTATTTTTTTTTATTTATCTATTTTATTTTTTATTTTTAGGTTAAGGTTTATTTTTATTTATTTTATTATTTATTTTTATTTATAGTTTAGATTTGTTTTTTAGGTTTTATTTATCATTTAGGTTTTTAGTTTATTTAGCTCAGTTTTGGGGTTTTAGGGTTTATTTAGGCTTTTATGGTTTAGGGTTTTAGGGTTTAGTTTCATGGTTTAGGGTCAGGGCTAGGGTATTTAGGGAGGTTTGGCCTGTGGCCTTTAGGGTTAGGTTAGTTAGGCTCATGGTAGGGTTTGTGGTTTTGGGGCTCAGGCAAGTAGTTGTGGTTTAGCAAGCAAACCCAGGTTAGCTCATTTAGATCATTTTATATAATATTTTATTTTATTTTTTATTTATGCAAGTCTTTTATTTTGTTTATTATTTTTTAATTTTAGTTTAGGTTTATCTTTAGTTTATTTAGTTTATTTTATTTTATAGTTTAGTTTATTTTTATTTTAGTAGGTTTATATTTTTATTTTAGGTATTTTGGTTTTATTTATTAGTAGGTTTATTTTATTTATTTTAGTTTATTTAGATTTTTAGGTTTAGTAGGTTTATTTTAGTTATTTATTTTTAGTTTATATTGATGTTTATTTTATTTTGATTATTTTAGTTTACGCTTTTTTTTTTTAGGTTTGGTTTTATTATTTATTCATTTTAGGTTTTGATTTTTATTTAGTTTTTATTTTAATTTTATTTTGGTTTTACATTATTTTATTTTATTATTTTTATTTTATTTAGGTTTTTTTTATTTTAAGTTTATTTTATTTTTTAGTTTATTTTAGTTTTATTTATTTATCTTTTATTTTATTTTTTTTTATTTTTATATTTTATTTTTTTATTTTAAGTTTTTATTTTATTTATTATTTTATTTTTATTTATTTAGGTTTTATTTATTTTATTTTTGTGGTCTTATTTAGTTTAGTTTGGCTTCAGTTTCTTATTTTGGGTATTTTGGTTTAGGCTCAGGTCAGTGGCCTAGGGTCATGTATTTTGGTTCTGTGGTAAGGGTTTGGGTTAGTTTTAGTGGCTCAGGTTTGATTTATAGGCTATTTTAGGGTTTTAGAGTTTGGTTTTTTCAGGGTTTCATTTTGTTTAGTTTTTATTTATTTCATTATTTTAAATTTTTTAAATTAGATTATCATGTTTAGTTTATTTTAATTTATTTTTTATTTATTTTAGTTTATTTTATTTATTATTTTATTTTAGGTTTATTTTTATTTTATTAGTTTATTTATTTTAAGTTTAGTTTTTTTATTTTATTTTTTAATTTATTTTTTTTTATTTTATTTTTATTTTTTATTTTAATTTTAGTTTATTGATTTTAGTTTTATTTTATTTAGTTTATTTTTTAATTATTTTTTTTATTTTATTTTTATTTTTAGATTTTTAGTTTTTATTTTTATTTATTTTGTTTTATTTTTTTAGGTTTATTTGGTTTTATTTTATTTATTTTTTAGTTTTATATTTTATTTTAAGTTTAGGTTTATTTTAATTTATTTTATTTTATTGAGTAGTTTAGGTTTAGGGTTTTATTTATTTTTTATTTATTTTTATTTATTTTAGCTCATCAGTATTTTTTTTATCAATTTATTTTTTTATATTTTATATAGGTATTTTATTTATTTATTTATTTTTGGCCTAGTTTAGGTCATAGTTTATTAGTCAGTGGTAGTTTTTATTTTAGTCATAGTTTATTTATTTATCATTCATTTATTTAGATTTTTTAGGCCTATTATTTTTATTTATGGCTCAGGTATATTATTTATTTTTAGGCTCAGTATTTTAGGTTTTATTAGTCATTTTTAGGTTTTATTTTTTTTTAAGTGACAGTCATTTTTTATTAATTTTATCTTATTATTTATTTTATCTTTATCTAGTTTATCTATATTTTAGTAATTTATTTAGCCTCAGTTTTTATATTTATTTTTTAGTTTTTATTTATTTAGCCCAGTGCTCAGTTAGGTCTTTTATTTTTATTTCAGTGGCCCAGTTATCAGTTATCTTTCTTCTTTTGGTTTTTGGCCCAGTAGGTATTTTTTATTTAGGGCCCAGGTTAGGTTTTTGGGGTTTATCATCATGGCCCAGTGGCCTAGTTGTATTTTATTTTTATTAGGCCTGGGTTTAGGTTTAGGTTTAGGTTAGGGATGGGTTTTTTAGTTTATTTTTTATTTTAGCTTATTTTTATTTTATTTTTTTTAGTTTGGGTTTTATTTTTTTTTTATTTAGTTTATATTTTTATTTTATTTTTTTTTTTTAGTTTAGTTTTATTTTTTATTTAGGTTTATTTTTTTTATTTTTATATTTAGGTTTATTTTTTATTTTATTTTAGTTTATTTTTTTTTATTTGGGGTTTTAGTTTATTTTATTTTTTATTTTATTTATTTTTATTTATTTTAGTTTTTATTTTATTTATTTTTTTATTTATTTTTATTTTTTTATTTTATTTAGGTTTTATTTTTTATTTATTTTTTTTTTATTTTTTAGTTTTAGTTTTTATTTTATTTTTTTTATTTTATTTGTTTATTTATTTTATTTATTATTTTATTTATTTTGGTTTTATTATTTTATTTATTTTTTATTATTTAGGTTTTATTTTTTTTTATTTTAGTTATTTTATTATTTTATTTTATTTTATTTTTATTTTATTTAGGTTTAGGTTTATTTTATTTTATTTTTAGTTTATTTTATTTTTCATTATTTTTAGTTTATTTTTTAGGTTTATTTTTTTTATTTTATTTTTATTTTTTTATTATTATGTTTTTTTTTAGTAGGTTTTAATTATATTTTTTTTAGTTATTTTTTAGTTATTATTTTATTTATTTTTTATTATCAGTTTATTATTTATTTTATTTTTTAGTTATTTTATTTATTTTTTTTTATATTATTATATTTTCTTTATTTTATTTATTTATTATATTTTATTTTATCTAGTAGTTTATAGGTATTTTTATTTTTTTATTTTTTTAAGTTTATTTATTATTTTATTTTATCTTTATTTTATTTATGTTATTTTTTAGTTTTATTTATTTATTTTTATTTATTTTATTTATTTTAGCCCATCATGCAGCCTGATTAGGTTTAGGGCCTCAGGGTAGTATCAGAGAGAGTGAGAGCCTAGGGCTCATAGTTAGGTTCTTCAGTTAGTCAGCTTAGTTTAGGGTTTTAGGATCTTGGGTTATGGCTAGTTTAGTTAGGGTTTGGGGTCTTAGTTTTGTCTATATTTAGTTTAGGCTCAGTATGTTATCTTTTAGTTTAGTTTTTTAATTTATTTTTTATGTTTAAGATTTTTTTTTTTTTTATTTTAGGTTTAGGTTTATTTTATTTATTTTTTTTAGTTTTAGGTTTTGTGGTTTTATTTAGATTTATTTTAGGTTTTATTTTTAGTTTAAATTTATTTATTTTTAGTTTATTTTATTTCATTTTATTTTATTTAGGTTTAAGATTACTATTTTGGATTAGGTTTAGGTTTTATTTATTTTTGTTTAGTTAATTTTAGTTTAGTTTCAAGTTTATTTTATTTTATTTATTTTATTTTTATTTTATGTTCAAGTTTTTTTCTAGTTTAGGGTTTAGATTTTATTTTATTTTATTTAGTTTTATTTTATGTTTAGGTTTTATTTAGTTTTATTTTGAGTTTAAGTTTATTTTATTTTATTTTATGTTAAGTTTTATTTTATTTAGGTTTTTATCTTAGGTTGAGTTCATTTTATTTTAGTTTAGTTTTATTTATTTTATTTTAGTTTTTTATTTATTTTATTTTATTTATTTTTAGGTTTTAGGTTTAAGTTTGTTTATTTATTTTATTTTATTTTATCTTTATTTAGTTTAAGTTATTATGTATTTTATTAGGTCTTATTTTTAGTTTTAGGTTTTTTTTGGGTTTAGGGTCCAGGTCATGGTTTAGTTGGCCTAGGGTTTTAGATTTATGATAGGTCAGGGTGGGGTCAGGGCCTAGGGTAGTTTTAGCTTTAAGGTTCAGTGGTTATATTTTAGTTTATGGTTTAGGGATCTTTATTTGGTTTTAGTTTATTTATTTATTTTAGGTTTAGGTTTAGGTTTTATTTATTTTATTAGTTATTTTATTTTAGGCTGATTTTATTTTTTTATCTTTATTTATTTTTTTTTTAGTCAGGGTAGTTTATTTTTTTATTTTATCTTTTAGATTTTATTTAAGTTTTTAGTTTATTTCTTTATTTAGTTTTATCTTATTTTATTTAGTTTATTTTATCTTTATTTTACTTATAGCTTTTTATTTATTATTTTTTATTTTAGGTTATTTATTTCTTTATTTAGTATTATTTTATCTATTTTATTTAGGTAGTAGGTTTATTTTATTTTATTTTTACATTTAGTAGGTATTTTTATTTTATCTTGGTTTATTATTTTTTTTTAGGGCTCAGGGTCTGGAGATCAGTTATGTGGCTTAGGCCTAGGGTCAGTTAGTGGCTCAAGGCCTAGGGTTTGGGCTCAGGGCTCAGGTTGGTCAGGCTCAGGGTTGTGGCTCAGATGGTTGTGGTTTTATGGATTTAGGGCTCAGTGTTTCATTTTTAGATTCATTTAGTTTAGGGCCTAGGGTTAAGACCTAGTGCTCAGTGGTATTCATTTTTAGGGTTTTAATAAGATTGGTTTATTTATATTTTATTTTTATTATTATTTATTTTATTTTTATTTTTATTTAGTTTATATTTTATTTTTATATTTTAATCTAGCTCAGTTTTATTTTAGTTTATTTTAAGTTTATGTTTAGGTTTAGATTTATTTTAGTTGAGTTATTTATTTATTTAGTTTTAGGTTTATTTTATTTTTAGTTTAGGTTTGTGGTTTTATTTTTTTAGGTTTATTTTAAGTTTATTTTTTAGTTTTGGTTTAAGTCATTTTTTAGTTTATTTTATTTCATTTAGTTTAGGTAGGTTTTATTTGTTTATTTTAGTTTATTTTAGTAGTTTGGTTTATTTTATTTTATTTATTTTATTTTTATTTTAGTAGGTTTTTTTTTTATTTGGGTTTTATTTTTTTATTTAATTTTGATTTTAATTTGGTTATTTTTTTTTAGGTTTAGGATTTTTATTTTAGTTTATTTTATTTTATTTTATTTTAACTTTAATTTATTTTATTTTAAGTTTATTTTTTTTTTAGTTTTTTATTGATTTTATTTTTTAGTTTTAGGTTTTTTTTATTTTGTTTTAGTTTTTATTAGTGTATTTTATTTTATTTTAGGTTTAGTTTTAGGTTTTTTTATTTTTTATTTTTTTTTATTTATTTTTAGTTTATTTGTTACATATTTTATTTTATCTTTTAGTTAGGTTTCTTGTTTTAGGGTTTTAGCTCAGTCTTGGGCCTTGTGGTTTAGGTTTGTGGCTCAGGGTTTAGGGTTTAGGCTCTTTTAGTGGTTTGTGGGTAGGCATGTGGGTTTAGCATTTAGTCTATGGTTTAGGGTTTTGATGGTTTGGTTTAGTATCATGGTTTTAATTAAGCAACCTAGGTTTATGTTATAATTTAATTTATTTTATTTTTATTTTATTTATGTTTATTTTATTTTATTTAGTTTTATTTATTTTATTTATTTATTTTATTTTAAGTTTTATTTATTTTATTATGTTTTAGGTTTCTTTATTTTATTTTCATTTGGTTTTAGGTTTTATTTTTTTTAGTTTATTTAGGTTTATTTTGTTTATTTATTTTATTTAGGTTTTATTCTTAGGTTTTATTTTATTTTAGTTTCATTTTAGATTTTAATTTATTTAGGTTTAAGTTTAGGTTTAGTTTAGATTTTTTTATTTTATATTTTATTTTAAGGTTGGTTTTGTTTATTTAGTTTAGTTTTATTTTTTAGGTTTCGCTGTTTGTTTTATTTCTTTAGGGTCTTTGGGTTTTACAGTTTTATTTTTCTTTATATTTTGGTTTAGGTTTTATTTTTTATTTTAGGTTTAGATTTAGTTTTTTTTATTTTACTTTTAGGTTTAGTTTTAGGTTTTTTATTTTAAGTTTATTTTAGGTTTTTCATAGTTTAGTTTAGGTTTTGTTAGTTTATTTTATTTTTTTATTTTATTTTTTATTTTAGTTTAGTTTTATTTTATTTAGGTTTCTTTTATTTATTTTATTTTAGTTTATTTATTTTATTTTAATTTAGGTTTAGTTTTTTTTAAGGTTTAGGTTTTATTTTTTATTTATATTAAAGTTTTATTTTTAAATTTATTTTTTAGGTTTAGGTTTTTAATTAATTTTAATTTTATTTTATTTTAGGTTTATTTAATTTTTATTTTATGTTTAGTTTTTATTTTATTTAGGTTTTTTATTCCTAGGTTTATTTTATTTTTTTTAGTTTAGTTTAGGTTTTAAATAATTTATTTTAGGTAATTTTTATTAGTTTATTTTATTTCATTTTTATGTTTTGGTTTAGGTTTTAGTTTCGATTTTTATTTTATTTTTTATTTTTTATTTCATTTAAATTTAGGTTTTATTTATTTATCTTTATTTATATTAGTAGTTTAGGTGGCCCAGGTCTGGCCCAGAAGTTTAGGTTAAGTAGCATTGGGGCCCAGGGTTTAGGGTTTGGGCCTTCAGGTCAGTTTACCCAGGGCCCAGTTCTAGCAGGCCTGTGGCCTCAGGGTCTTAGGATCTTCATTGGTTTCACCATGGCTCAGTCTCTGGCCCAGCCTCAGAGCCTTTTTCTTGGGCCCAGTGGCGGCCCAGGTCAATCAGTACTCAGGCCAAGCTAGCCAGGGCCTAGGGCCCAGAGCCAGTCTGGCCTTTATTTTGGGTTTGGCCAGTGTCAGCCAGTCTTTATGGCTCAGTATTCAGGCCCAGGGCCTTTGTGAGCCCAGGGCCAGCCATGGCCCAGGGCCCAGTCCAGAGCCTAGAGCCCAGGCCCAGGCCTGGGCTCAGGGTTTGGGCCCAGGTCAGTTAGAGCCCAGGCCTGTGGCCCAGTGGCCCATGGCTCATGGTTTAGTGGCTCAGGGCCTGTGAGTTTAGGGCCCAGTGCCTGGGCCTAGTAGAGCCTGGGAGTCTTTAGATCTAGGGTCAGGGTCAGGGTTTATCTTTTATCTTATATTTTTCAACGTTTAAATCAAGAAGGTAGCTATTTAGTTTTATTTTATTGATTTTTTATTATTTTTAGTTTATTATTATATTTAGTTTTAGTTAGGTTTAGTTTATTATTTAGTTTAGTTTTATTTTATTTTATTTTAGGTTTAGGTTTTATTTTATTTTAGGTTTAGTTTATTTTATTTTAGGTTTATTTACGCTCATTTGGTTTATTTTATGTTTTATTTAGGTTTATGTTAATTTTTAGTTTACTTTATTATATTTATAGGATTTAGGTTTAGTTTATTTTAGGTTTAGTTTAGGTTTTATTTATTTTAGTTTAGTTTAATTTTAGTTTAGTTTATTTTATTTTCATTATATATTTTTATTTTGGGTTTAGGATTTTTTTAGTTTTGGGTTTAGGTTTTATTTTTTTTTTATTTTTAGGTTTATTTTTTAGGTTTAGGTTTTTATTTAGTTACATTCAGCGGTGAAGACTTACTCCTAGGGACGACCGAGCACAACTACCTCTTTACATTATAATGGATGTTGGTAGATATAGGCTATCCAATGTTCTGGTTGACACACGTGTATAAGTCAACATTATGAGCCTAAGAACCCTTGCTTACTTAGGGATCAATATCTTTGAACTCCAAAAAGAAAAGATGATGTTGAGAGGATTCAATAAACAAGGCGAGAGGCCTGGTGTTTATTTTATATGGGGACCACGCAGATCATAAGGGGGGTGGGGTACTTTTTTAGGAGATCAAGTACAATATTGAGGTATGATGTACTATCTTGAAAGATAGAGGCATCACCCTACAATAGACCTAATCACATAATAAGAACTCGTAAGGCATGTTGGGTCCTCGAATGTACCTGAGATTTTTCCCTTACTTTTACCTGGATGAATAAAGTAAGGTTTATATTAAACCAGATTCTTAAGTTCCCAATGGAGGTAAGCCTCCATAGTTAATTACATCTTAAGAAATGAAATTTTCTAATAATACTGTCATTTAAAGTTGACAATTATCACCTCCAAAGATTTCAAGATTAGACTATCAAAGGATTTGTTGTATTTTGATAATCAATTGGAAAGTTCAAGGAGAAGACTTATTTTTGGAATCCAAATGAAATAAGTAGAAATGCTCATGATACTAGGAAGCCTAGTGACCATTCCAATCTATCCTATGGTTGGCCTTTATAATTTTGAAGTTGAGGAGATTTATATGTTTTGAGTTGAAATTTAATTAGATTACTAAGGCTTATAATCCACTAACACAAAGTTATGGGAATGCCTAAGAGTTGAGGATATATGCTTGTAGCCTGAAGGAAATAGCTACCTCGGATCCTAAATCTAGGGAGCTTTAGTACGAGATAAAGCACAACCTAAATCTAAGTGACAGGTGGACATAAGAGTTTACCTCCATAAGAGAGAATAAATTGTTCGACTTCTGTACTTATAACCACCTGGAGTGGCCGCCAGCTAACTCCTATGATTTTAAAACCATGTGGTCCGGTCTTATGAATTGCAAGATAGCTAGGGTAATTATTTAATTAGAAAGAGACAAAAGTCTTAAACATACTTCCTAAGAGATTAGAGTATGAGTGGTATAAGCATATGACTTAATCTATAGATTCAAAATCTTTTTAAATTTTATTTCATTTTAGACCCATTATTTTGATATAGGCTTTGGGATTTCTTATGCCTAAATGCATGATGAAATAGGTTATAGCTCAAGAGAGAAAGAATATGCATGCATGATGTGAAATATACAACCATATAGCTAAGGGGTTGCTAAATCATTTAATTATTTTATTTATGTCTTAGGCTTTATGACTAGGTTATGAGTTGTTTAAAATTTAGTTATGAGTGCTTAGATAAGTAGAAAATTTATTTTTATCCTAAGAGCCAAATCGTATCCATGCCACACATTAAAGCATCAATCATTTAAGAAACTATGAAAGGCATGCCTTCCTAATGCACGATGTAAACATAACATCAAATAATTATATAAACTATCATAAAAGAATAAATCATCGGTGCGGTTGGGTACCGCCGTACAAACCGAAGAGATAAAAGATGGGTGGCTGAGCTTTACCTTTATGCAACCTGGAACATGAAAGAATAATTAAAATTGTATTAAATGCTATGGGGGTCTTCTTTCTTCATATCTCCATTTTTGATTTGGTTCCTTCTTTGATTTGGATGGTGCTTGCTTCAAAGGTTTCATGGGGCACCCTAGGACAAAGCCTTCTAGCCATTTCTCAACTTAATCTCTCATAGCACTAATCCTAATTCCTATTGCAAAAATTATATTTATGTGGGAAAAGTAAATCTAACTACACCTGCTGTAAAATAGAGGTTAGCTAAATATACATATAATCTCGAGTAGTTGTATTTATAATTTGGACTTAGCATCCTACACAAGGGTAACTAAGCCCACCTGTCCTAACTTTGATTATGCTTAAGGATTTAAGCAACCTGTAAAATGAGCATTCACATTTTTTTAAGCATTCCTTAAGCATAATCCCCTGTAGAAAATATGATTAGACTAATATTTGCCTATCATCTAGTCTACGAAGCATACACCCTAACATCCAATCTAAAATAATACATGATAAAACAAAACATACATAACATCATACACTATCCTAACTTAGAGCTAGAAGTGGTGACTTAATTCTAATGTGTGTATTAAGGCTTGTGTGGTAAGTCTTGTTAGGCATTATTGTTGTATTTTCTAAGTGTAGAAGGATTCAATTTAACATGAAAGGTTGATTTCACTTGAAGTAGTCTAATTGATTTGAGAATTTTAATTTGTGTTTTCTTTTGTTTGATTTCATTACACTTAGCAACTAAGTGTTATAAAGAGAGGAAAAGTGGATTGCCCTCTTTCATCCTTACCATAAGTCACTTTCTAAAGTATATTAATTTTATTTAGTTATCTTTAGTGAATGTCTTATTAAATGATGTAATTAATCCTAAGTTTAGGTTCACTTTAAATAATCCTAATCAAAATGAAAGGCATCTTAAGATTAATTTAATTCAATTACTACCACATGACATATATTAAATCATTTATTTCCATCACATATAACATGCATATGATATAATCCTAAGTGTATCTATACATGCAACATATTTTAGCACACTTAAATGATGAATTTATGTGTATGTTTAGAATTTATATTTTATTTGATTGAATTATTTAAACATATTAATTTAAAACTTTATCCAAATTCTTATACAAAAAGGACATAAGAATGAAATTAAATAGGCATGTGTCATTGTTAAACTAAGGAAATGAGTTAATCAAATTACCTCCTTGGAGCTAGCTAAAGCCTCGTATTCTCGGGATGTCCAGACTATTTACCCATTTGCATTCAAACATATGTAAATTCGTATACATGAACATAGGAAGTAAGCTCCAAATCATATGGTTAATTAATTCAACCACTTAGTCAATTATGAATGCATGCAATTTTAATGTAAAATGGGATATTCATTCACTAATCACATATACATATACATGTACAAAGATATTAGGCAAGTATGTGTCATTGTTAAACTAGGGAAGTGAGGTAATTAAATGACCTCTTTGGGGCTAACTAAAGCCTTGTATTCCCGGGATGTCCAGACTATATACTTGCTTTTCTTGGACACACATGGATGTATACATAAATGAGGGAAAGAAAACCAAGCAAAGATTATATATTTTTTATTGGATCATTTATATATATGAATTAAAGCTCTATCCAAATTCTAATGTTGAAATACATAAAAATGAATTCAAATAGGTATGAGTTTTTGTTAAACCAGGGAAGTGAGGTAATCAAATGACTTCCTTAGGGCTAGCTAAAGCTTCGTGTTCCCAGGATGTTCAGACAATATACCAATTACCATTCAATCTTATATAAATCAACACATGAATAGAGGAAAGAGAACTCAACATTCATACACTTAAGCTATAAGAACATGCATTTTTTATGCATTTATAACTAGCATCATAACACATTTTATTATTCATTTATAAGCTTTTGAAAAATACATTTGGATTTAATAGTGATAATAGCCACATATATTAAATTAAATCAACACATTCAAGCTTACATAAAAGGAAACTATTTTATTT
>CM038219.1:35948821-36061196 GCA_021442155.1 Cymbidium sinense
TTCATCCATGTGAAGTAAATATTTCTGTATACATAGTCACCTACTTAAGGAGTCTTAATTAGGTGATTGAGTCCATTATACGGTGATATGTATATCTTTCAAGATAATATATCATTTTTTGATGTCGTACTTGATCATTTCAATAAGTACCCCCTAAGATCTGTATGGTGTTTCTATGAACATTCCAAATATAAACACCACTACACCCTCTTCTCTCAACTAGTGTATTTTCTCAAAACATTTATCAAAAGATTTTTAGACCTTTCTTTACTCACTCTTCTCTTTCGCACTTCTAATTATATTATGAGCTTAAGTGTGTTCAAGAGATTTTTAGTCCCAACATTAAATCGTCTCTATGAATTTCATGTATTGTTAAGGAGTGGAGATTGCAAGTTATAATAGGATATTATCGAGAAAAAAAAGAAAGAAAAAAGAAGAAGTAAAATTTAGAATTTTTGTATCAAGCTTATGTAGGCACTGACAAGACTCTTTTCAATTCCTAATTCCTCTCATGTGTAAAATGTAGATTTATTTATAATTTTTAAGGTGAAGTTTTAATTATTTTAGTTGTTGCAATATATTGATCATCTTAATTATATAAGATATTTTATACATTTGAGTGTCTTAATGATATTGGAATTTAATGAACTTCAACTTTGTATTTGTATTTGCAAATATAACTTTTTTTGATTTCTTTATTATGATCAAATAAAAAGAAATAACTCAAGTAATTCATTTAATTACTTGATTTAGAAGACTCATCATGAAAATGATAAGAAATGATAGTCCTTATCGTATAAGAAATCAAATACAATCAATGGATGCAATCAACATGATATAATAATCTTTTTTATTTTTTTTCTTCCTTACACAGTTATATAATAAGAATATTTTATTGTACTAAGAGCTTTTTTTTCTCTTCCAATCTTAAATTCTTTGCTAATAAATGAATTTTCAATACCTTGACTTATGTAATTTTCCTTTTTGAGGTTTAAAAAGATTGTAACCTTATTGGATATTCTTCAAATTATTTTGAAATAAATCTCTATGTAACATTATCTATCTCAATTGAAAAAATTTATCATTTTTTGATTGATGAAGTTCCTTAACAAAATATGCTTTTTATAGTTTTTTCTTATCAATAACATCATTACTCTAAATTGAAGGTAGAAGATCAGGGTAAGTTGAAAATTTATTAATACCAATCCTGCATCTTCGAATATCAATCCATTAACAAACAAGCAAGAAATTCTATAATATAAACAATTATATCAAGTTACCCATAGAAAAAGAAAAGTTAAGTTAGGTCACACAAAGCAATCTAAACTATTTTTTAAATAGTTTTAGCTATCATCAAACTCATCAAACTTTATTTTCTAAATTACATAATCACTTCTTTCAATTTCCTATAACTATTTTTATAATTATTTGTTGTATCCATTATACAACAACTATTATTTAACTTGCTCTATGTTTATTTTCATTAACCATTAAACATTTGACTAATGAAATGTATGTAGAACTCAATTTAAAATATTAAAGTACCTCCAAGTTTTTGGGCTTTAGTAATCACATGAATAACAACAGTTATTTCTTCCATTATACAACAACTATTATTTAACTTCCTTTAACATTATTTTTAGTAACCATTAAACATTTGACTAATGGAATGTATGTAGAACTCAGTTTGAAATATTTAAGTACCTCCACCTTTTTGGGTTTCAGTAAATACATGAATGGCAACAATTGTTTTTTGTGAAGCTTTTTGACAATAGATCTCCACAATGCAGCCTTGCCAAAAGCTAAAAATGAAGATAATAAAGGTAAAGCTTGATAAAGAATAATGAAATAGAGCAAAATAAAATGAACAACATTGAAAAAAAATTAAAAAATCACAAATAATATAAGATAATAAGTTAGATTTTGCATTACTTATGAGATTGTTTATGTTCAAATATAAATACTAATTTGCTAAAATTATTTATATGTTGAAATACATCATAAAAAATTTATAATATAATTATACTTTAAGATGATAACCATGACAGAAAGTCACTTTATCTTTTAACAAATCATAACGAGGTTCTGTCCTTGATAATAACACAACATAGGTTTCAACCAACATTAAATTGGCTATAACCATTCACTAGAGCCAAGAATGAAGTTATGAATTTACCTATTGATATGTGGTCATTGATATTAAGGGATTAATAGTGCATTTTTAAGTAATAACATTGATATTAATATGAGCTATAGCTCATTTGACTCAAAGTTGGATGGTGTGTATTGAAATATTATAGTGCCCTAAAGAAATTAAGAAAAAGGCAATTTAAGGCATTTCCTAATTTTGGCAACACTAAATATGACGTAGAAAAATTGAAGGCAATCAATGTTTTTAAATACCAAATTGATTTAATTATCACTCAACAGAGTTATAGAAAAATGGAGGTGTGAGAGATTGAAAGATTTATTTTAAGCAATATTTTGAATGGGTGCTTAAGCAACAAACTAGTTAAACTGGGTATGATATATTGAATAAAATGACTAAGATATGAATTGA
This sequence comes from Cymbidium sinense, assembly GCA_021442155.1. Classification (NCBI taxonomy): domain Eukaryota; kingdom Viridiplantae; phylum Streptophyta; class Magnoliopsida; order Asparagales; family Orchidaceae; genus Cymbidium; species Cymbidium sinense. Next base: position 35,951,382 of record CM038219.1, read on the forward strand.
TCTTAGAGAAAATACTAGCAAAAAGAATATAATGGGGTTTTGCTTTGGTCGGAAAGAAGAATTAGTCAAGAAGAAGATATCCAACAACAAGATTAAGAAAATAAATGGGAAATAACAACCATTGTTGGACCCAAAAAAAATGATACAATGCCAATAAATAATACAAGAAGTGTTAAATTAGCAGTATTAAAGTCAAACATATGCATACAAATTTAGTTGATGTGATAATCAATATAATGAAATGAAAGAAAATAAAAGAAGCTAATTTTTGACATATTTTATTTAATTATTTATTTCTTATGATTTTAAACATAAGAAATAATATTATTTAAAAATATCATTATTAAACTCACAACTAAATAATTGAAACATAAGGGAATCTAAAGGATGGCTTTTTGATAAGATAATATATCATATGAATTTGAGAAAATATCTAATAAGAGGTGTGGAATGGCTTGTGGTCGATGGCCAACCTTTTTTTTGGAATTATGCTGAGGAAGATTTTTTTGATATCGGTAGGAGATTACTAAGCCAATAATTAGGGTTATAATGAAAGAATTCAAAAATATTGCATTTGTTTCATAAATTAGTTCAATACATTTTTTATATGGAAGTACTTTTATTTGAAATTACAACAATCCACTAAGGAAACAAATAAAGAAACTATTGACACTAAAAGTGTTCATGCTAGCATCCAAGAAAGAGGCAAAAGCTACAAGAATGGTGGGTTTATCAAATTTTTATGTGTCATTAGCATTGTTAACTTCTTCTTCTATCGTATGGAACTTGGGCAAGCTTTAGTGTTGATTTCAGACAATTAGGCGATGTCAATACTAGTAGGACAATGATAGTAAACATTGGTAGTTGGCTTTTGGTGTCTCGAGGGAGAAATGGGGAGTAAGTAGAGATTGATGTAGAAGCGCAAATTTTGGTGAAATTTATGTATCAAGGGATATAGAGCAAGACTCTTTAAACTTGCCTAATTTGAATGAGAACATGACAGACCTTTAGAATAAATGTTAGATTTGACATGGGTGATGACTGACTTTAAAGACTGCCAAAGATGTAGAAGTATGTGTAAATAAGCTAAGAGCGATCGATTAAGGGAGCATTTGAGATAACATTCTGATTGTTTTTCTTTTCAAAAAGCAATCACATGTGCATTTGGCTACTAGTTTCCTAGCTATTTTTTTCTTAAAAAAAAGTAATAGTGAAAGATTACTTTTGAGAACAAAAGTTGTCAAAGTGTAATTGTTAAAAACTATTTGTTGACTTTATTTAAAATATATATATATATTTGTGACACCAACAATAATTTACCAAAAATTGCTATCTTGACAATAGCTTCAAAATCATCTTTACAAAAAACTATAGCTACATCAAGCATGTCACAACCTAAAATGATATAACCCTTAAATTGAGGTGAGTCACATCGTGTCGATAATAGACACTACCCAAGACCTAAATGGAAGGAATTATTATTTTTCTTTTTTCACACAGAGCAACTAATATCATCAATATAAATAAATAAAATAAAAGCCATCCATTTCTATTCATTTCATATCAAAAACTATATAATCACAAAAAAATAGTGTACACAATAATCATGAAATGCATCAATATCCATCAAAATGGCAACATCATGATTGCAAAAAGAATAATTATATTCTAGCAAATGACATATTTATAAAGAGGAGGCTAAAATCTCTCTATAATCAACCTACTTCTTATTCTTTTCCTTTCTTGAAATTTACATATATAAGTAAAACAGGAATGAGTATAAATACTCAGTAGGTTATACAAAATCTACTATAAATTTTTAACATACTATGATAAAATACTATTTGCTATCAAATATAGTGAATTAACATGCTTATTATAATTAATATCGAGTCCAACATGTCGGAACAAGTCTAATACTAAGAACATATATGTAAAACCATTTATAGCATGTAATTCATGTTTAATATTGCATTTGATCCATAGTAAATGCTAAAGCAAATAATATTTTCAAATATTTCATATCATATTTTCTCTCAGGCTCTTATACCTCCAATGTATCACACATATGTATCATCAAGCCTTATACCTCCCAAATATATCACATACATACATATATATATATATATATATATATATATATATTGTGAAATTTTTATAAAATTTATAAATAATAAAATATATATTTCTATCTTCACTCTATGCAGGATAAAGTGAAGATAGAAACATACATCTCTTCTTTTTATGTATTTTTGACACCACGTAGATCCGCAGATGTTCTTATTGAGGGTGATCGGGTACGATATTGAGGAGAGGTGTACTATCTCGAAAGATAGAAGTCACCATCCTACAATGGACCTAACCACCTCAACAAGGACTCCTAAGGACAATGGGTCTGCATGTGTATCAAAGATTCTTCCCCTACTTTATATGAAAAATTAAAGTATGATTTATTTTCAACCGATTTTGTTAAGTTTCCTATAAGGGCAAGCCCCCACAGTTAATTACATCCTAAGGAATGAGATCCCTTAGGAATACTCTCGATTAAGGTAAATGATCATTGTCTCCAAAGATTTTGAAAAGTAGGACTATCAATCGATTAGTTTATTTTGGAAGATCAAATGAGACTGATCAGAGAGAGGAGTTATTATCGAAGCCAAAGAAAGATAAGTAGGAGATGCTCGTGATGATAGGAAACCTAGCGAGCATCTAAAATTATCCTATGGTTGGGCTTTCTATTTTTGAAATTGAATTATTCATTTGAGTTGACTTTTTATTAGAATTTTAGGGATTATAATTTCACAATACAAGGTTATGAAAATGCCTGAGAGGTGAGGATTTATACTTATGGCCCATAGAAGGGAGAATCAACCTCAGAACCTAAATCTAGGGAGCTTTGGCGAGGGCCAAAAGCACGACCTAAATCTAAAGCAAAAAATGGGTATTTGGTTTGCCTCCACAAGAGAGGACAAACCACCCAACTGTTCAAACTTACAACCGCCTAGGGTAGCTGCCAACTAACTCCTCTTATGATTTTAAATTCATGTAGGCAAGTCATATGCTTTATGCAAGATAGCTAGGCTATTATTTATTTAGAAAGAGACTAAGTCCTTAAACTCACTCCCTAAGAGACTAGATCATGTAAGGGTATGAGAAATGACCTAAATTTAATGCAAAAAATATTACATGTTATTTTATTTTTGGACAACCATTTGACTCAGGCTTATAGAATTCATATGCCTAATGCATGAGAACTAAGATTATTGGCCAAAATCAGCCAGAGGGGAGGAGGTGTGTTTCCACCATGGCTCTTAGAGGTCTAGCCAAGTTTCTCTAGCAAAGGTCATAGCCCTCCAATCAAGAGTGTAACAATATACTTTTCTGCATAATATTATAAAAGAAATACTCATCCAGCTAAAGGGTTGCTAATTCTTTTACCTTGATTTTAACTTAGGCTTTAAATGAGATTATGAGTTATTTATTTTAATTTTGAATTGATTAATTTGGTAGGAGATTTATTTTTTCCTAAGAGCCTAATCGTCATCCAGGCCATACATCAAAGTAAAAAAACTAAGAAAACATGTCATCTTAATGCACAAGCTAAATAAAACATCAAACATTTTATAAAGCTAACACAAAAAAGGCCATTTATGGTTGGACACCACTGCACAAACCCAAAATAAAATTGGGTAGCCAAGCTCTACCCTTATAGAACCCAGATTACAAATGAATTAATTTACAATCAAGTAAAAAAATTCATATTATGGGGGTTTTCATTTCTTCTTTCTTCTTTCTTCTTTCTTCTTTATTCTTTTCTTCTTTTCTTCTTTCTTCTTTTTCCTTTCTTCTTTGGTTCTTTCTTTTGGATGGTTGGAAGGCAGTTACTCTAAAGGCTTCACATGATATATAAGATGTAATCTTATGACCAATGCTCATCCTAATCCCCCCATAACATTCATTCCAAAATCCTAATTGCAAAAATTACATGAAAAGGAAAAGTAAATCTAACTAACACCTATGAAATAGAGATTAGCTAAACAAACCATATAAATCCCAAGCATATATAATGGACTTAGCACCCCACACATGGGTAACCAAGTCCACTTTGCCTATTGGATTATGCTTAGGGGTATAAGCACCTGCACAACAAAAGCATTTATATTTTTATTACAACGCCCCTTAAGCACAATCCCCTACAAAAAATAATGATTAGACTAAATCATCCTACCATTCATTCTATGCACAATCACCTTAACATCCAGACTAAAATAAAACATCACAAAATAAAAGCAAACATTAAGCCATGCACCGCCATAATCTAAAGCTAGAAGTGGTGACTTAACCTAATGTGTGTGCTTTAGAAGGTTTGTGTGGTATGCTTAGCTATGGCTTTAAGGTTTGGAATTTCTAAGTATGATGATGTGCAACTTAGATGTGTGGTTATATTTAAGTGTTTAGTTAATTTGGGTTGATTTTATTTGATGCTTTGTTTGGGTTTGAGTGAATCATACAATTAATTACTAAGTTTTAAAGAGAGAGAAAAGAGAAGAGAATTTCTCTTTCCTTCCCTACCTTAAATAATTTCTAGAGTAGATTCATGTTTAGTTTTATTTAGTGAATATTTTATTATGTATTTTAATTAATCCTAAGTTTAGATCAATTCTAAACAAACCTATTTAAAAAAGAAAGGTATTTTAAGATTAAGAAAGAGAACTAAATTCACAAAATACACATCACTTCATTTCTTTCCCAACATATATACATGCATATGGATGAATCCTAAGCATATCTATACATACAAATGAGAATTATTTGACACACTTTATGATGAATACTAAGTGAGTTACTTAAGAAAATTTGAATGCTTTATGATGCATGATTTTCATTACATAGAAAAGAGGTTTTCTTATCCACTTTTTCACATGCACACATACACACACACACAGATATATATATATATATATATATGAAAGACATAAGTGAGTAAGATGTCATTGTTAACTAGGGTTGTAAGGTACAAGATGTACTTAGGGTTACTCAAAGCCTCGCAACCCCGGGGTTGTGGAGACTAATATACCACTTTCCTTAAATACAAGTATATGTACAAAAGAAATGAAGGGAAAAGTAAGATATAAAAGTTTGTGTTGGATGATTTATTTTTGTTTATGCAATTTATATGTGAAAGTACAGATGTCCTTCTTAAGTAATAGTATAGGGATGAATAGGAAGGGAATTAGGCAAGTGTTATGTTCTTTTCAAATGAACTATACACTTTGCCAAATCCTATTCAAACCATACTAAAAGAAAAGAGAAGGAAGACTACACTATGCATGTCTTCATACTTATAACCACATGCAAGCTCATAACTAATCATAAGTAGCACACTTTCAATTTTGAATATTTGATTTATAGATAGTTTGAATTTAATAGTGATAATAATCATTCATATTTTTACTTTAGCCAAAACATGCAATGACATAATAAAATATTTCACTTTCATTTTGATTTTTTGAAAAGAATGAATGCATGAAGTTCATATGACATACACATTTAGTATAATAGGAAAGAACTAAAGTGATGAAAGCATGTAAACACATTCACCCTAATTAATTCCTAAAGACAATCTCATGAAATAAAAAAGTTTAAAGTAAATCAAATTATTTTTAAAGAAGGTTTGATTTTGTCTTGAATTTGATTTAATTTGAGAAATGTGAGAGTTTGACCCTAACCCATTCTCACATATGTTTATTATTTTAATTTAATCTTTAGGTGATTAGATCAATTTTATGCTTTGGTTAGGTTAAGGTATGAATTAAATGTGTTAATTACCACTTACATATACCACCTTAGCATACTTAATCAAGGGCCTAATGCATTTGGCTCATGATTAATGATTAATTAAGCTAAGGTGTTTAATTTTAAGTTATTTCATAACACCTCTCACACATGTGAGTTGAGTTTTGATTTTCTTAATATACTTTGGCTCTTGAAAACCTAAGCATCTACCTAAGATAGATTTATTGAGTTCTCGGAAGTTTTAAAATTTTATGAAATTAATTAAGGGGGTAATTAGTGAATTAACCCTTAATTAAGGATGGATTAAGGAAGAAAAAGGGGTTTAAGAAATACCTCAAAGAAAGTATCACAAAAATATTCTCTAAACCTCGTACTAATGCAATCAAAACTAATTGACTCAATTAGAGGGTTAAACCACTAATTATGCCCTTAATTAAGCTTAATTACATTAAGGGAGTGATTAAGGAATGAACTAGAAATTCCCCCAATTAAGCCACCAATAAATCCCAAGAAAAATTAGATGAGGCAGGAGTCATCCCACTAATTAAGCACAAAAAGTTTGGGATCAATCAGTGGAGTAATTAGAGGGTAATTAGCAAAATAATATTCCCAAGAAAACCTAAATTCAAAAAAAAAAAATACTATTCAAAATCTATTGAAATCAATTTTAGAATATTCTATAGTCAATTATTTATCCAATGCAATTTATTTCATATTTTTTATTTTTCTAGGCTTAGATATGAATTTTAGAAGTTTTCATAATTAATTAGAATATTTAAATACCCTAATTAAGTATTTAATCCCATCGGCACACACATGGGCCGCTAACGCGGCATGCGCTTTCCACGTGGTGTGATGGGATTGGCTCTTTAACTTATCACATCGTACCACTGCATCAGTGGTGATGTTACGTGCTTTCTCCTCAACTGTGGCTCTAAAGCGGAGATCTATGAGTGCTACATGTTCTAATCTTGGTCGTCCATCCAAAATGCCGGATGGACAGCCAGAGATTCATCCCTGCAATTACCTACAGGAAAGGAGATCCATCCATGTTCTAGGCCATGATCCAAGCTCGATTGAGCTCAGATTGAAATAAAATTTAGCCTACACCTTCATCATGCAATGTAGATCACATTAGTTTATCATGCAATGAAAATTTCTTTTATATGGCTAGATTTAGCTCAAAAAAATGGTTTACCTCTCCGGAAGTGATCGTCGGTGCTTGATTCCCTTGGAGAAGCTTTGTTTAGTGGAGACAAAGCTTTGCTGAGAGTTTTACCTCTTGAGATTGGGTGGTTGCTTCTAGAGACCAACTCCCCTTTTCCTTGAGCTCAGTCTTGATCAAGGTGACTTCTGCCTTGCCTTAGGAACTTAGAAGAGAGCTTGAGTGACTTCAATTGAGCTCACTCATGGTGCTTGCAAAAGGAATTGCATTGGTTTTGAGTGTGGAGTCAATTGGATTTTTAGTGGAGCTCCCTTATTTTCAAGCTGTGAAAACCAAGAAGTGAGAATTTCAAACACTCTTTAGGAAGCTTGGGAATACTAGCTAGGGCTTGGTCTGAGTTCCTATGCTTCAATCGACTAAGGGAGAGTGAAAATTTTGTTGAATTAAGGGGAGTATATCTCTCCCTTGAAGGATCAGATGGTCGTAAGCCTCCTTGCCATTTTGATCCAATTGAGCTTATGCCAAGGGTTTACTAGGCTATTTAGGATGTCCTTGAATTCAATTTTGGCCAGGGAAGAAGTGGGAGAGGTGGCCATGTGCTTGAATTGAGTGTAAGGAGGATTCCATGTGCTCCATTTCAAGGCATGTGGTCGGGCCATTTGGGCTGACCCAAACCTATTGGGTGCACCACACTCCCTAGTGTTCACTTGATCCATTAAGAGGGTGTCAAGTGCTTATGGAGAGGATTTGACCAAATTCCAAGTGGATTTGGCCAAAATTTACCCTATGGACTAGGGTAAAATGGTCATTTGATCTATATTTTGGTTTGGGTATGTTTGATATGATGAAAAAATAGATCTGGCCAAGTTTCATTGAATTTCAAGTTGGTTTGATGTGATTTGGCTCATGTTGACTCATTTAGGTCAAAATGGGTCAACTTGGGTCAAGTTGATGAATTGGTCAAATTGGGTCAAAATAAGAATTAGGTCATGTTCATATGACCATTTGAAATGTTTTGGGTGATTTGTTTAGATTCAATTTGGTATAGATTTGATTTTGGTTCAATTGAGTTCATTTAGGTCAAATGGGTCAAGTTGACCAATTTGACCCATTTGACCTATTTGGGTTAGGTCATGGGTTTGTTTAGGTTTAGTTGGTCATATGAAATAGATTGGTATCTTTGTTTCCAATCAATTTTGATTAAGTTTGAATTTGGCTCAATTTGGCCTTTTAGTCAAGTTGGGGTCAATTGGGATTAGGTCTAGTTGGCCAATTGAGGCTTCGATCAAGTTCAACAATCATTTTGGGATGAACTTGACCCATCGGTTTCAATCAATTTGGCTTAAATCAAGTTTTGACACATTTTAACTTTTTAGGTCAAGTTGGGGCAAGTGACCAATTGGGCTAGGTTAGGCTCAAATGTTGACTTGGTGAAGTTCAAACATTGATCATAAATGAACATAAGATCATTCGTTCCAATTAATTTGGCCTGTGGTGGATTTTGGCTATATTGGGTTTCATTTTGGCTAAGTGTTGACTTGGACAACCCTAAGTTTGACTTGGTTTGACTTAATTTAAGTGATTGATCATCTCATGATGATTGTTGATCATGATGAGAGGCTTAGGTGGGCAAGTTCAATCCAATTTGGTTAGGATAAAATTTGGCTCATAAGGGTACTTTAGCTCACTTTGGGTCAATGAGCCTAAGTGGGTCAAATGTCTTGGTCAATGCTTGATTTGAGTTTGATTGAACTCACATATGGCCTTATGATTGAAATATAAATTCATTTGCAAGTGGTTTAAAGTCAAATGGGTTTTAACTCATTTGATAATTTCAAGTTTAAAGGGTGAACATGAAATGGATTTGGCTTATTTTTGAATTGAGTTTTGATTTGATAATTGAATTTTATGTTTATATTTGGATTCATGATTAAAAGATTGATTGAATCATGAAGGAAAAATCAAGGGTTTGATTTGAAGTTGATTTGCTAAGCTCAAGAATTTGGCTTGAAAAGGCTTAGGTTAGATTTTGATTGAATTTGATTTAATTTTGGAGTTGGCTTTTGGTTGTTAGAATTTATAATTCATTTATATTTGTGAATATAAATGAGAATATAAATGGTTTCAAATATTTGAAGTGATTTGAACATGATTTAGGCAAAGTCCTTAAGAGGGGATTAAAGGACTTAAGAAGGGTTTTGTGATTTGAATTTGAATTTTAACTTTGATTTGATTGATTTAAATTTATATTTCATTTATATATGAATATAAATGAGTTGTGAGAAAATTTCATGAATTTAAGGTGGTTTGAATTTGATTTAGGCTAAGTCCTTAAGAGGGAACTAAAGGACTTAAGAAAGATTTTGAACTTGGAATTGAATTTCAGATTTAGTTTGATTGATTTGAATTTACATTTCATTTATATATGTGAATATAAATGATAATTTAAATGAGTTATGAGAAAATTTCATGAATTTAAATTGATTTAGATTTGATTTAGGCTAAGTCCATGAAGGAAAATCAAAAGACTTAGGCAAGATTTGGAATTTAGAATTTTAACTTGGAATTTCATTTGATTGATTTTAATTTATATTTCATTTACATATGTGAATATAAGTGAGAATATAAATGAGTTATGAGAAAATTTCATGAGTTTGAATTAATTTGAAGATGAATTAGACTAAATCCTTAGAGGAAAAAGACTTAGGTAAGATTTGGAATTTCAATCATGGGCTTCAATCATAAATTTCAATTATGGATTTCAATCATAATTCTCAATCATGGGTTTCAATCATGTGACATTGATCTGAGTTTGGAGAAAATCAATTAGGCTAGAATTAGTTTAGGTTTGATGTTGATTTGACTTTGAGTTTGACTTGAAGGAAGGAAGTGAGGAATGCGGTTCAAGCTATAGGGTAGGCAAATTTTCCTAACACCTTGTGGTGAATAAATCTCTTACAAGGAGCCGCCTTTCAAATTTGTGGAGAAAAGAAAGAAGCAACCTTATAGAAATTCATCTTAATAAGACACCACACAGATCCGCAGATGTACTTCTTCAGATGATCGGGTACGTCATCAAGGTATAGTGTACTATCTTGAAAGACAGAAGTCACTACCGTTTAATGGAACCAATCACCTCAATAAGGACTCATAAGGATGATGGGTCTGCATATGTACCAGATATTCTTCCCCTACTTTACATGGAAAAGTAAAGCAGAGTTTATTTTAAACTATGTTCATTCAGTTCCTTACAGGGGCAAGCCCTCATAGTTAATTACATCTTAAAGGATAGGATCCTTTAGGAAAACTCTTGATTAAGGTAAATAATCATTATCTCTGAAGATTTTAATAGGAAGGAATATCAATCGATTAGTTTATATTTTTAAAGATCAAATGGGATTGATCAAAAGAGGGAGTTATTATCGAAGAAAAAAAATGGGAATAAGTAGGAGATGCTCACGATGCTAGAGAAAGCATCTCAAACTATCCTAAAATTTTAGATTTTGGAAATTGATTTATTTTTTGAGTTATATTTTTATTAGAATTTTTGCACTTAGGATTCCTTAACATAAGATTAAGGAAATGCCTAAGAGGTGAGGAATTAAGCTTGGCCACAAAGGGGAGAAGCAATCTTAACCTAAATCTAGGGAGCTTTCAGGGCTTATGATAGCACCCCTTTTGCAAAATCCCTTACATAAAATAATAGTTAGACTAAGCACATCCTACCATTTATTGTATGAGCATATACCCTAACATCCAATATAAAATATTCATCACAGAATAAAACATAACATCAAACCATGCACCAACCTAACCTAAAGCTAGAAGTGGTGACTTAGGCTAATGCGTGTGCTTGAAGGTTTGTGTGGCATGCTTAGCTTAGGACTTTAGGTTCAAGTTTTCTAAGTGTAAAGGACATGTTCAACTTAGAGGAGGGTTTCATTTAAGTTGTTTAAGTATTTTGGTTTATTTTTATTTCATGTTTTAGTTTGATTTGAGTGAATCCCACAACTAATTACTAAGTTATAAAGAGAAGGAAAGATAAGGGAACTTCTCTTTCCTTCCCTAATTCTTAAGTAATTTCCTAAAGTAGGTTCATGTTTAGTTTTATTTAGGTGAATATTTTGATTAAATATTTTAATTAATCCTAAGTTTAGATCAACTCTAAACAAACCTATCCAAATAGAAAGATATTTTAAGATATGAATCAAAATTCACATAACACACATTACTTCAATTCTTTCCCAACATATATAACATGTATATGGATGGACCCTAAGCATATCTGTACATGTAAATGAGAATAGTTAACACACTTTATGATGCTAATTCATTTAAGAAAATTAAAAGAATTAGATGCATGAATTTTCTTAAGTAGAAAAAGGTTTTCCTTATCCAAAATTTCACATACATGCATGAAAGTAAGAAAGGAATAAGTGAGTACAACACCATTATTAACCAGAGGTGTAAGGTACAAGACCTACATAGAGATACTTAAAGCCTCGCAACCTCGGGATTGTCCAGACTAATATACCACTTTCCTTAGGTACTAACATGCAAAAGAAATGAAATGGAGAAAGAATATGCACAAGTTTGCTTAATGGTTTCATTTTTGTTTATGCAATTTATTCATGCAAGTATAGATAATTCTTCTTAGATTAGAGTATAAGGATGAATAGGGTTTAGAATTAAGTAAGTTTTGGGTTCTTTTCAAATGAACCCTATATCTTACCAAACCATATTCAAAATTATGCTAACATAAGAAAGGAAGGAAAGACTACACTAAACATGACTTTGTAATTCATCACATGCAAGCTTATAATTAGGATATAAGAATAACACACTTTCAAAGTTGATGTTTCATTTATAGATTTTGAAAAAAAACTTTGGATTTAGTTGTGATAATAGCCACTCATATTTTACTTTAGCCAACACATGCACAATTGACATAAAGTATATAATTTCATTTTGAAAATTTAGAAACATGAAGCTATGAATGCACGAATCACATTGAATACAATTTAGTGTGTTGGGAAAGATATAAAGCAATGAAATCATGTAAACAAACTCACTTTACTTAAATCCTAAAGACATCCTTAAAGAATAAGAAAACTTAGAATAAATCAAAGTGAATTTTAAAATGATTTTTGTTTGCTTGAAGTTTGATTTAATCTTAAAAGGGTGAGATTAGTTTACTATTTCTAACCCATTCCCACATATGTTTTATATTTTAGTTTAATTTTCAGATAATTAAATCCATTTTTAAGTATTGATTAGGTTAAGGTATGCATTAAGTGGCTTAATTAACCCTTACCTACACCACCCTAAAAAAATTAACTAAGTAATTATGAGCCAATGAGATGACATAAAACTCACAAGGTATGTAAATTTGCAATGAACCTTATAATGAAAAAGCCTAATGCAATTTGGATCACAATTAGAAGTTAATTAAGCTAAGGGGTTTTAGCTTAAGTACTTTTAAAACACCCCTTCACACTTATGAAAGTGGTTTTAATTTCCTTAATTATACTTAGGCTATTGAACACCTAAGAATCTCCCCAAGGTAGATTAATTAAGTTCTAAAAATTTTTAAAAATTTTAAAAATTTGTTTAAGGGGTAATTAATGAATTAACCCTTAATTAAGAAGGGATTAAGGAAAGAAAAGGGGGTTTAGGGAATAGCTTAAGGAAAATGCCCCAAAATTATTTCATAAAACCCTACTCACTAGATCTAACCTTAATCAAACTTAATCGAAGGGAAAATCCACTAATCACACCTTAATTACTCTTAATTACATGAAGGGGTAATTAGGGAATAAGCTAATAATTTTTCTAATGAATGCCTCAATAAATCTCAAGAAAATTAGGGGAGGTAGAGGTCATCCCCTAAAATGAACCCTAGAAGTTTGAGATTAACGGGTGACATAATTAGAAATAATTAGCTAAATAACATTCAAAGAAGCCCAAATTCAGAAAAAGGAAACCAAAATACATTGAAAATATTTTAAAAATATTTTAGATGGAATTATCTATCCATAGCATTTTTTTCTTATATTTTTTTGATTTTTCTTGAAGGAGTTATGATTTTTTGAAGGTTTTAATTAATTAATTAATAATAATCCCTAACTAATCCATGGCTAATACCACACCGAGACGTGGCGCACTTAGCTTATCGTCGTGTCATGAGCCCTTTACTTAACTTATCAAGTCAAGCGAATGGTGGCAGCGTACACGCTTTTATCCTAAGCTATCCGATCTTTGATTGGACGGCTAAGGATACATCTGTGATTTTAAATCAGATAAAGGATATATAAACGTTAGAAATGATCTCAGTCGTCCATCTAAAATGCACGGATGGCTGAGATGGGCTGAGTTCTTCCTTGAGGATGAATGTGAACCGTTCATAATCCAAGGGGAGATCCGAGCCCGATCTTCCATAAATTCATTCAAGACTCAACCCACACCATCTAAAGGACCAAAGCGGCCAATCCAACGGTGGATTTCACATGAAATAGAAATTTCTTTTACAAAGGACCAACACCTCTTAGCCTAAGTGGTTGAAAAATCACAAACCTCGCCGGAGGTGATCACCGATGCTCGGGATCGATGAGGTAGTTTCGTCTAGTGGAGATGAAGCCCGTTGAAGTTCCTAGGCCTTGAGGTTGAGTGTAGAGCTCTATGAACCAACTCCTCTTCACTCCCTTTGTGGCTTTGATTGAATTGATCTTCCCCTTGCCTCTAGAACTCAATTGGATGCTTGGGCAAGCTTGAATTGGTCCTTGGATGATAAGTGTAGAAGGAATTTAAGTGGGATCAAGTGTAGAGGAACTTGAGAATTCAGTAAACCTCCCCTATTTTGCACTATGCAAAATCAAAGAATGGGAAATCTAAATCTTCTCTAGGAAGCTTTGGGGAGCTCTGTGAAGGTTGCTAACTCTCTAGGCTCCAATCGATCAAGTGTGAAAGAAAATTTAGTGGATTAGTATATCTCCCCATGGAAATCAGTGATTAGATAAGCTTGCCATTTTGATCCAATTGACCACATAGGATGGGTTGTTTGGGTGGTTAGAGGTCTGCACATGGTCGGTTTGGCCAGAGGAGTGAAAGGCTAACTCCCATGTGCATCCAATTGAGCTTTGGGGGAGTTTAAAATTTCAATTTGGCCATGGGTGGTCGGGTTTTGACCATGGGCCAAATGGGTTGACCCAAACCCATTGGGTTGGGTCCACCACTCATCACTAGGTCTCCTTGAGATTTTAGGAGAGCCTCAAGTGATTGTGATGAGTGCATGACCAAAATACCCATGGGCTAGGCCAAAATTTATTCTATGGCCTAGGGGTATAATGGTCATTATGCAATTTTTTTTCAATTTGAGTATGTTTGATGTGTTGAGAAAATAGGTTGGGCCAAGTTTCATTGGATTTGGGATCCATTTGATAGGATTTGGCTCATGTTGACCCATTTCGGTCAAAATGGGTCAACATGAGTCAAGTTGACCAATAGGTCAAATTGGGTCAAACCAAGGGTTGGATCAAGTTCATATGACCATTTGAAATATTTTGGTGACTTTGGTTTGGTTCAATTTGGATTAGATTTGGTTTTGGCTCATATGACTCGTTTAGGTCAAATGGGTCAAGTTGACCAATTTGACCCATTTGACCTATTTTGGTTAGGTCAAGGGTAGGTTTAGGTTAGGTTGGTCATATGGAGTGGATTGATATCTTTTTTTTCCAGTTAATTTGGGTTAGAATTCAATTTTGGCTCAACTTGACCCCTTTAGGTCATGTTGGGTCTAAGGTCAATTGGGCTAGGTTGGGTCTAGTTGGCCAATTGAGGCTTTGGTCAAGATCCACATGTGATTTGGAGTGGACTTGACCCATTGGTTTCAATCAATTTGGCTTAGATCAAGTTTTGACACATTTTGGCCCTTTAGGTCAAAATGGGTCAACTTGGGTCAAGTGGGCCAAATGGGCTATGTTAGGCTCAAAGGTTGACTTGGTCAAGTTCAAACATAGATCATGAGTGAACTTAGATCAATGGTTTCAATCAATTTGGCCTATAGTGGATTTTGGTCATGTAAGGCTTCATTTTAAGTTAAGTGTTGACATGGTCAACCCTTAGGTTTGACTTGGTTTGACCCAATTTGATTGATTGATCATCTCATGATGAGAGGGAAATATGAGTTTGGTTCAATCTAATTTGGTTGGGATCAAAAGTTGGCTCATAAAGGTACTGTAGGTCACTTTGGGTCAAGTGAGCCTAAGTGGATCAAATGGCTTGGTCAAAGCATGATTTGAAGTTGATTGATCTTGTATATGGACTTATGAATGAAATATAATTCTATTTACAAGTGGTTTGAAGTCAAATGGATTTTGATCCATTTGAAAATTTCATATTCAAAGGAAGAATATGAAGGGGTCTTGGGTTTGATTTTTGATTTGGGTTTTGTTTGAAGGATTGAGGTTTGGATTTATATATGGACTCATGATTGTAGGATTGATTGAACCATGAGAGAAAATCAAGAGTTTAGCTTGATTTGAATTGATTTTGGCTAAGTTCAAGAATTTGACTTGAAAGGCATATATTTGATTTTGATTTGATTTGAGTATGAGTTTAGGAGTTGGTTTTGATTGTTTGAATTTATATTTCATTTATATATGTGAATATAAATGAGAATATAAATTGATCATGAGAAAATTTCAAGGATTTGAAAGAGTTTAATCATGATTTAGGGTTAAATCCATTAAAGGGAATTTAAAGGATTTAATGGAATTTTTAATTTGAAATTTAATTTTTTGAGTTGATTTGATTGATGTATATTTATATTTCATTTATATATGAGAACATAAATGAGAATACAAATATATTTTGAGAAAATCCCATGAGTTTGAAGTGGTTTGATCAAAGTTTAGGTTAAATACATTAATGAAAAATTAAAGGATTTAAGAGAATTTCAATCATTTTTTTTTTGGGAATTTAACTTTTGCTTTGGATTTAATTGAGTTATATTTATATTTCATTTATAGAGAATATAAATGAGGATATAAATTGATTTTGTGAAAATCCCAAGGATTTGGATATGTTTGATCAAGGTTTAGGGTTGATTTTGGCTAAGTCCTTTAATGGAAATTTAAAGGAATTTAGAAAAATTTTCATGAATTATTTTGGAATTTTGAATTTGATTTGATGGGTTTGAATCTATATTTCATTTATAAAATGAGAATATAAATGATAATATAGATGGATTATAAGAATATCTCAAAATTTGAATAAGTTTGAATCATGATTTTGTCTAAGTCCTTAAGAAAGAGTTAAGCACTTAGAAAATTTGAACTTAGGAATTTTTGATGGATTTTGAGTATGGCTTTCAATCATCGGTTTCATTCATGGAATTGAATTGAGTTTGAGAAAATCAAATAGAATCGATTTGGAGTTTTACTTGAGAGAAGAAAAGTGAGGAATGGTTTAAGCTAAAGGGTAGGTAATTCTCCTAACACCCCTAAGACATGACCTATTATATGGCTAACTTTTCTAAGTCTTTTAGGGCTAGGTTGGAGGGTCCACCTAATCACTAGATGTGTCTTAAGACTAAGAAAACTCTTAAAGTCTAAGAGAAATTCTATGTCTAAGATGGAGGTGTTGAGAGCTCATTCTAAAAATGAGGTCAACACACCCATAAGGCATGACCTATTCCTATGGCTAACTCTTCTAAGTCTCTAGGGCTAGGTTGTGTGTCCACCTAATCACTATATGTGTCTTAGGACTAAGGATCTCTTAAATTCTAAGAGGAGTTCTATGTCAAAGATGGAGGGGTTGAGAGCTCATCCTAAAAATGAGGTCAACAATCATCAAGTTCTTATACCTCCCAAATGCATCTACATTTAATTATTCATTCTGGCATTTATGCCTCCATGTACATAACACAATTAATTTTAATCAAGCCCTTATATTTCCCTATAAATACACATGTTCTCTCTCTCTCTCTCTCTCTCTCTCTCTCAAAGTTCTCATGGCAAGAATGAAATAAAAAAGGATTGGAAATATGAGTAGAGTGAGATATTTATAAAAAAAAATATTATTTTTTAATAAATAAAAGGATATAATGGTAATTATTAAAACTATTTTAAATTTATTATAAGCCTTAATATGAATCCATTTTTTTGTTAAAATCCATCATTCCGAAAATTATAAAATTATTCTATAAATACTAAAGCATGTTTAAAATATTTTGTAAAAGTAATTTGTAAAAAAATTGTCAGATGACCCCATAAAATTTATGTGCACGAATACATGTAAATTCCCTAAAAAGTTCAAATCTAATAACTAACATCGTATTTTCATATATGCAATGCTCATAAATATTGAAGAGTGTTTTTATAAAATACGGTGTCAAATATCTAATAAGATGGCAAAGAATATTTGAAGATCGGATTGTACCTATGAGTATTATAATCTCCCCACCTCTGAAAAATATCATCCTCGACATTCATAATTAAGTAATTGTCAAATAATTTTGAATAAAGCTGTCTCATATCTGCTTCTTTTTCTCAGTTGGCTTCTCTTTTTGGCCTATGCTTTCACTGAACTTTGACCATGAGGATCTGCTATTTCTTAATTGTCTCACATTATAAACCAAAACACGCTCAAGTTCCTCTTGATAGATCAAATTAGGTCTTATCTTATTCTTATCCTCAAGAACTCTATGATCAACATCAGTAACACTTTCTTAATACAGATTCATGAAAGACATTATGCACATATGGTATATGATCAGGTAGCAAAAATTTATAAGTAGATTGGCCAACTCTACTTATTATCTCAAAAGGTCTAATAAATCTCAGACTCAGCTTACCTTCTTTGCCAAATCTACTCACCCCCTTTATAGGGCTAACTTTCATAAATATAATATTACTCACCTGAAATTCAACTACTCGATGCTTGAGATAACAATAATTTGTTCCTATCTTGTGCCACTCTCATCTATCTCTAATCAGTCTAATCTTCTTAGTGGCATCATCCACTAAGTCTGGCTCCAATAATCTCCTTTCTCCCACCTCTGTCCAAGATAAAAGTATTTTGCATTTATGACCATATAAAGCTTTATATAATGACATTCCAATGCTAGACTGAAAATTATAATTATAAGCAAACTTAATCAGTAGAATATGATCTTCCGAACTTCCTACAAAATCAAGTACACATAATCTCAGTAAATCATCAAGCACTTGAATGGTCCTCTCAAACTAACCATGTATCTATGGGTGAAAAGCCCGCTAAAATTTAATTTAGTCCCCATACCCTATTGGATAACTTTCCATAAACTAGAAGTGAATTTGCCATCACGATCATAAGCAATAACATTTGGCAACCCATGCAACCTGACAATCTCATGAACGTATAGCTGTACGAATCTCTCGCTTGGATATATCTATCTCATAGGGATGAAATGCTAACTTTGTTAGTCGATCAATAATAATCCATACTACATCATGTCCTTGCCTAGACCTCATAAATCCCATTGCAAATTCCATTGTAATCTCTTCCCACTTCCACATAGGAATTCATAAATGTTGTAATAAGCCACTAGGTCTCTGATGCTCTACTTTTACCATATGATAAGCCTCATATTTTAATACAAATTTAGCTATATTTTTTTCATTCTAAACCACCAAAATAAAGATTTTAAATCCTAATACATCTTATTACTCCAAGAGTGGATTGTATATTCAGAATAATGTGCCTCATGTAAAATCTCTTTTCTTAAGTTTGCACCACAAGAAATCCAGAGTCTCCTCTATTAGTCAACACTCCATGATCATCTATTTGAAACTCAAATCTCCTTCTACGAATATGTTCTATCAATCGCCTATACTCCTCATTAGTCTTCTAAACTTCTAGAATTATCTCCTATAATGTAGATTGTACATTCATTTAAGAAATCATTTCAAAGTTTACATCACCTAATTTAACTATTTCTAGGTTTAATCTCTGCATATCATGAATCAACACAGAATCTAAAGTAATCCAACTTGCTACTCCATGTAGACTATCTACTAATTATAGCTACCATAATATTAGCCTTTTCAAGTTGATACTGAATGCTAAGATCATAATCCTTAATCAATTCCAACCATCTTCTATGCCTCAAATTCAACTCCTTCTGAGTGAACTTATACTTTAAACTCTGATGATCAAAATAAATCTCACACCTAACTCCATACAAGTAATGCCTTCAAATCTTCAATGCAAATACAATAGTTGTCAACTCTAAATCATGAGTAGGATAATTCTTTTCATGTGGCTTTAGTTATCTTAAAGCATAAGTAATCACTTTATCATTCTGCATCAGCACACAACCTAAGACTTTCAATGATACATCACCAAATACTTAGAATCCTTCTATTCCAAATGGAATAGTCATAATAAGTGTTGACACCAAACAACTCTTTAATCTTTGAAAGCTATCTTCACAATCTATCATCCAATCAAATGGAGTTGCCTTTCGTGTTAATTTTGTCAAAGGAATTGCAATCTTCGAAAAGCCTTTAAGAAATTTTCTATAATAACCAGTTATACCAAGAAAATTATGCACCTTAGAAACTGAAGTAGGTTTCGACCAATCAGTAATAGGTTGTACCTTATGAGGATTTATAGATATTTCCTCATCACTTATGGCATGCCCCATAAATACTATGTTGTTCAACCAAAACTTGCACTTCGAGAATTTTTCATATAGTCTATATTATCTCAAGGTCTCCAATACTATCCTCAATCTTTGAGTACATTAATATATCATTAATAATGATAATAATAAATTGATCTAAATATTCTCTGAATACTCGATTCATCAAATCTATAAACACAACTGGGGAATTAGTCACACCAAATAGAATGACTAAAGAACTCATAAAGACCATAACGAGTGTTAAAAGCTATTTTCATCACATTATCCTCTTTCACCTTCAACTGATAATATTTAGATCTTAAATCTATCTTTGAAAGCACAATGCACCCTCCAATTGATCAAATAAGTCATTAATCCCTGAGCACTCCATGAAGATGTACTAAGCCTGATAAAATCTCTGCCATTTTTTGACTACGCCTTCAACTCACAATTCTTTAACTATCATTATATAAAGAATCTTAACAATAGGGGATGTACAGGTAACACTTCAATATAAAACTCGATCTCTCTATTAGAAGGCAAATTAATCAATTCCTTAGGAAAAATATCAGAAAAATCTCTTACTATGGGAATTTCTTCAATCACAATTAAAGTTTCACTCTCATCTGTTACATGGGAAAAATATACAAAGCATTCCTTCTTTCATAATTTATCAATTTGCAAAGCTAAGATAAGTGATGATAATACTCCTCTAACACTTTGAAAATAAATATTTTCATCACCCACTACTAATGTCACCCTCTTCTTCATACAATCAATATGAGCACCATACCTACTCAACCAGTTCATCCCCTCAGTCGAGGGCAACAATATCAACTCAGACTCAAATCTCTTATTAGAAATTTCAATCTCACAAACCTCTACACAACTAACTATCATACATTCTCTAATGTGTAAATAATAGATAAACTAGATTGTAGTATAATAGGAGATAAATTCAACAACATACAATATTTCTCAGTGATGAAGAAATGACTAGCTCCATAATCAAATAAAACTCTGCATGGTTGTGCAAAAATAGAAGTGATACCTATCACAATAGCAAATGCATCCTTTGCCTCTTGTTGAGTCAATCTGTACACTCTAGCTTGCACTAGAGCTATAAATTGAATGATAGAATCCCTCTAAGTTCTTCATGGTTGTCTTCCAATAAACTGAATAATTATTTTATCTTTATGTTTCATGTGCATGCTTATATGTATTTGAATTAACAAGTATATAGTATGAACATCCCAAAAATACGAGGCTTTAAGTAGCCCCAATGGGGGTCTTAGATAATCTCATTTCTCTGGTTTAACAATAGCACACACTTGTTTAATTTCACTTGTGTATATGCATATGCTAGAATTTGGGATAAAACTTTGCTTTTCATGTGACTAAACTTTATATTACCAAAAGATTTATTTTAATATAACCTTAGCATGATTTTCATTTCTATGCTTATGGATATGTTTATATGTATTTGAATTAGCAAGTATATTATCTTGACATACTAGGAACACAAGGTTTTAAGTTGCCCAAGGAGGTCTTAGATAATCTCACTTTTCTAGTTTAACAATGGCACGTACTTGCTTAAATTTCTAATACATGTTTGCATATGCTCAGGTATGAAATGAAATCTTTCTTTTCTACCAAAATTCATGCATTAATGATCATCAACTGTTCAAAATATAAATATGTATTGCATGTATAAATATGTACATTATTCTCTTTATAATAATTAGGTGTTAAGTAAATATTAAATAAAAAAATGTAAATTAAAATTAATTAATTAATTAAAAGATTTGAAGTGGAATCACCCATCACCCATAATTTAAATAATTTAAATAATTTTAAAAGCCTAATCAATACACATCACACTAAGCCTTAGCACATACATTAAAATGCTTAGTCACCAATTCTAGTGTTAAGTTAAGCTGGTGTATGTTATAATTATGTGTTTTATTTTATGATGTAATGTTTTAGACTAGATGTTAGGATTGTTTGTGTAGCCTCAATGTTAGGTTGTTAGTAGCCTAATGATATTTTGTATAGGGGATTGTACTAAAGGGGCCACTAAAATAATAAGTAAATATAAATATTCTTGCTTGCAGGTGCTGCTTATGCTCCTAAGCATAATCCAATTGGGACGGTGGCTACTGCAAGTCTACTAAGTCCAATTATATAAATATAGTTGGATTAGTTATATGTTTGATTAACTAACATTTATTTTGCATGTATAGTTAGGTTTTATTTTCATAAATATGTAATTTTTGTAATAGGATTAGGATTAGTGCTATGGGATTTAGGATGACCGTGGCTAGAAGACAAAGACCTAAGAGGCCCTGTGAATCCTAGAGCAAATGAATCTAAAGAAGGATAGAAGAACAAGGATTGAAGACCCCCACAACATTCAATTGATTTGTAAATTCAAGTGTAATTTGGGTTGTATAAGGGTAAAGTTTGGCTACCCAACTTTCTCTTCTTTGGAGTGTATGGCTACCTTAACCTTTTTTTTCTTTTACAAAATTCTAATGTTTAATTGTTGTGTTTAGTTTGTGCAAAAGAAACTACATGATTATCATAGGTTTCTTAAAGTGTGATGATCTAATGGACCCAATATTCTATTAAACAACCAATCATAAAAAAATAATTAACCTTAGGTGTATGACAATGCATATCATATTATGCTACTCTTGGATAGGGAAGGTCTCCACTCTTACATGATGGGGGATATGCTTAACCTTTGAGAGTAATCCATTGTAGTGGAGAACACCTCATCTAACTGATTTAGCTCATAACTTAATTTCATCAAGCATATAGGCATAATTGTTCTAAGCCTTAGTCCAAAATGACTGTGTCAAAATAACTCAAAATTTATAAACTTTTAACATTAGTCTAAGTCATATTTTCATGTCAATCATGATCTTGTCTCTTAGGGAGTGAGTTTATGATTCTGCTTCTTTTATAATTAAATAATAACCTAGCTATCTCGTATCTACATAAGATGCATAGGTAGGAGGTGTTAGTTGGTAGTTACTCCAGGTGGTTGTTAGTCTAGGAGAGTCGGGATGTGTTCATCATTTTTTGTGGAGGTGAACCATTATATCCCATTTCCCCGGAGTACAATTAGGTCGCTTTGAGCAGATGAAACTCTAGATTTAGGTTGGTTAGGTTTGCTTCTCTTTTGCTACGAGTATAAGTCCTTACTTCTTAGGCATTTTCATAATATTGTTTTGTTGGACTATAAGCTCTAGCATTCTAATAAGATTCCAACTTAAATAAAATACTCTTATTCAAAAATATAAAGCCTCACTGTAGGCTAGATTGAAGCACTCACTAGACTTCCTAATATCATGGGTGCTTTCTACTTATTCTCTTTTAGAACCGATAAATAATTCTTTATATTTGAACTTTCTCACTTAATTTCTAGAAAATACCTAATCCTTTGATAGTCTAGCTTTAAAGTCTTTGAAGATACTTATTTACTTTAATCGAGTACTCTTAAAATTCTTTAAGATGTAATTAACTATGGAGTTAAAGAACTCAAGAACGATAAAATAAATCTTATTTTACTTCTCTATGTAAAGTAGGAGAAAGATCTCTGGTATATACATAGACCCATCTACCTTAGAAGTCTTTATTAAGTGATTAAGGCCATTGTACGATGATGCTTTTACCTCTCGAGATAGTACATCATACATTAATGTCATACCCGATCACTTCAAAAAGTACTTTTTAATATCTGTGTGGTGTCCTTATGACTCCAAATTAAAACACCATAATTAAATAGTTAGAATAGTTATTGGACTTCTCAATATCTAAGGGTATTTCCTACTTATTTCCCAACTAGATTCCATTAAGAACTCTTAAAAATTGAGTCCTCCCACTTGATTTCCAAAATTATCAAACATTTGATATTAAGGTTTAAAATCCATCGAGATGTCAGTCAATCACTTTAATTGAGAGTATTCTTAGAAGATTTATGTCTCCTAAGATGTAATTAACTATAGAGGCTTGTCCCTATAGAAAACTTAAGGATACGACTTAAATTAAACCATGCTTTACTTTATCCATGTGAAGTAAGGGAAAGATTTCTGATATACATAGAGTCACCGGCCTTAGGAGTCCTTATTAGGTGATTGAGTCCATTATATGGTGATATTTATGGTGTCCCTATGAAAACTCTAAATATAAACACCACAACACCTATCTCTCAACTATTGTATTTGCTCAAAACATTTATCAAAAGATTTTTAGACCTTTCTTCTCTCGCTCTTCTCTTTCGCACTTCTAATTATATTTTGAGCTTTAATAAGTTTTTTCAAGAGCTTTTTAACATCACATAGTCTCCAATGACTTATGATCAAGACGAGCCATACTCGTCTTGATCATAAGTCATTGAAGAAGATACAAATCTCGATTATTTTTTGTTTTAATTATTTTAGTTGTTGCATATATAGATCCTCTTAATTATATAAAATATTTTATACATTTGAGTGTCTTAATGATATTGGAATTTAATGAACTTATGTTTTGATTATAAATACTAATACTTGAAGATTATTTGATTCTTTAAATGGTATCATAAACTTTTTGGTCATACAATAAAGTTCTTGATTTAAAATATTGTGATTTTCTTAAAGAAGCAAAAATTCACAGAAAAAAATGAAGTAAAAAAGAATTATTGTCAGTTTAATTGGTTATAATTTGTTCAATTGGCTATTATTGTAGACTAAAATAGCAACTATTTTTGCTTATTTTCTTAAATTGATTATTTTGTTTTTAAGTTTAATTTTTATTTTTAAATAATAAAAACTATTTTATGAAAAATTAAATAAATATATTTTTATGTGTTCACTTAAAATGCTTTAGCTTGAAGGATTAATTATGATAATAGATTGTAAAACCAAAAGACAATCTTAAGTATGTTTTTTTATAAAGAAATTAATATATTAAAATTTTGGATATGTAATCGATAAATAATTTCGAGAGAGATAAATTTTGTTTTTGTTAAAAGAAATTTGATGCTTCCCTCATTACTATATTTTGTTGATGTTGTTTACATAATTTTTAAATAAAAAAAGTATATATGAAATTATTAAAATTAAATTTATTATTAAGTTTATGTGGTATGTATGAAAAACAATACACTTTTGATGTATTTGGATTTACTTTATAAAACATTTATTTTAACTACAAATTTATTAAAACTAGATTTTGAATTTTAGAAGTTACGTAATTCAAATATTGCATGAAGATTTATATTTAATTAAATAAATTTCTTAGGGGCCGAACTAAACTCTTTTTTGAGGATGTGCAAACTTATAATATAAATAAAATAATATAAAAAGAATAATATAAATTTCCAAAATAATGTTTTGGATTTCAATATGATCAATGATTTAATATAAACTTTACAATTTATTTATATATTTTTATAAATGGAGTATAGATAGTCATTGCCAACTTCCGCTTAGTCCCACATTATTAACTGAACTAAAGGAAGCTACCATTGTTCTACAAATAGCATTCCTGGTGTACCGATTAAGCATATTTAGGGTATAAGGTATAGGGTATAAGGTATAGGTATAGAAATTAAGATTAAGATTAACATTAGCATTAGGATTTAGATTTAGTTTTTGGATTAGATTTATAGTTTAGAGTTTAGGGCATATTAACTTGGAACGGGGTTAGATGGCGATCAATGGGGCTGGTTGCCTACGAAGGTGCTTGCCCTAATGTCTCCACAAAAAGGAGAGGGCGTTCCATAATTTGTTGCAAGGGAAATTCGGGTGCACGCGATCCCCACCAAATTGTATAAAGAAATATTCATATGAAGTAGAATGATATTGCATTTGTGAATTAAGTATATTAGAAGGATATTTTTATATTTATGGTTATGTATATTTAATTAAATTATGTTAATGTAATTTAATAATTATGTGATTAGCATCAAAATTAGTAATAAAAAAGATTACAGTACGGATGTGAATTGCATACATGCTTTTATTTGTTATTGTTTGTTAATATAATATTTTGAAAAATGATAAGCGGAGAAAAAGGTGCTAACTCAATAACGTAAACTTCAATAAGATTGTGTTTTAAAATTATTTAAATTATCTAAAGAACAAATAAATTATTAAATAAATAAATAAAGTTATATTTAGAAATACAAATACAAAATTGAAGTTTATTTCACTAAAGGTTCAAAAAAAAGTTATTATATATCATAACTAATATTAATGATTTTTATTTTTCCATCATTACAAATGAATCTCTTGACACATAAATGAAAGAGCAATTAGTTGTTGCAATAAGATATGTTAATAACTATTTGGGACCACTTTTGTTTTTTTTGTTTTTTATTTTGTATTTATATTTTCTTTTGTTTATATTTTTCTTAAAATAAACTTATTTGATTGTAACATTATTTATTTTTAAAAACTAAAAATAAAATCACATAAAAAATACTCTAAACAAACATATTTTCAAAAACATAAAAAAAAAAAAAAAAAAAATTGATCCCAAACTATCGCTTAATAATCATTTTCTTGAAACTAATATTGAGTTATTTCTTTGTGTTACATGTTTACATCCAAGTTATCCTTCTTTGCTTTCGACAAAGGAAAATTATATTTTTTGTCTTATAGGACTATATTCAAGTGATTTTTGTACACTTGAGCTCATAGCTCTTGAGCATAAGTTATCCAATTATATAATTTAGGGTTATTTTTAATTTTTTAGTCCTTCATATTCTTCATCTACCGTAAATGAATTGCAGCATTTTTTAGTTGAAAGAATATTTTCTAAAATGCAAAAATTGTCAAACTTTGACTATATACTCAAAATATAAACATTGCCAAAAAAAAATATTTGTGACACCAACAGTAATTTTCTAAAAATTGCTATCTTCACAATAGCTTCACAGTCATATTTACAAAAAAATTAAAATTATAGCTGCACCAAACAAATTCTAAGAGAATATAAAATGGAATAAGAATATCTAATTTTTCTCATCAAACAAATTATAAGCTTAAGCCATCAAACACAAAGCTAAAAAATAATACTTTAAAAATATTTTATTAAATAATTAAAGTTATAGTATCTTAACCCATATTTATAGGCATTATAAGACTTTATGTGAAAACTTTTAAAAAAAAATAAAGAGAGAAAAAAAAGAAAAAAAAAAAGAGGTTGATAGCCATTAATTAATGATGAGTCCCAACTAGTCAATTTTAATACCTTTTTATGTCAAAGCAGACAAGACAGACTTCTGATTGAGAAATAAAAATGTAAAAATATTAAAACATAAATTATGTTATAAATATTCTAAATTATGTGCTCTTTATTAGGTTTTTGTTTGGTTGGTTTTAGTTGGACTTATTCTTTGATTTTTTTTTTTCTTGAGTTTTAGCTTTGCTTTTTTATATCTATATAATGTGTTACATCAACTTCCTATTTAGAGAATGACCTTCCTTCATCCACCATAAACCTAAACACATCCATGAAGGGCAATGAGCCAATGATAATAATCGCATTCTTAGCTAGGCAATCATCGCTAACCATTATTAATCTTCTAGTATTTAATTTTGCATCATCATTAATTATCTTCTAGGATAGCATTTTAGTCTTAATATTTAGTCGAGTAATTATATAAGTTCATAACATTCATAGATCATTATGAATCCTTTATTTATAATTTCACTATACTAATTACCTACTTATTAATTTATTGTAAAAAGATAAATTACTTTGGATGGTTATGTAAGTTGTCTTATTTATTATCTTGAAATGTACTTATCAAACTCATAGTTTTTGGCCCTTCCTAATTTCATACTTTCTTTTATTCTGGAAATGAATGCTTTGAACACTATCATAGAAGCAATCCTCACTCAAGAAAAAAAACCATTGCTTTCTTCAACAAGATGCTAAAGTTATACGTGTGTTGTGTGCTAGAAAACCGGTTCCATGAAAGTAAAAGTTTGCTTAGCCTTGTGAAATCCAGGTATTTAAAGAGTGAACAAGAAAACTCAAAATTTTCACGTGGAAAACCTCAAAAGAGGGAAAAATCAGGCTGCAGAAAAACTTCCACTATGTATCTATTTGAGTACAAAATCTTCCGATAACGGGATTACATAATATATGAGAAAGGAAGCATATGATCACGTTGGTGGTAATAATTGCTAGTGGTAGCGGATGATGGCAACGAGGAACGGCGGCGATGAAGGTCATCGATGGAAGGCAAAAAGGTTAATGATGGCGAGGGATCATGGCCGGTGGCGCAAGCGGTGGTTGATGGAGGATCGGTGGCGGTTAACGAAAGCCGGCGGTGGTTGATGACCGTCAGTGGTGGCACGATTACTTAGGATCTTCAAGCTTTAGGCTCTCTCTCTCTTGCTTGGCCTCCCCTCATATGAGGAATGAGGCTATTTATAGGTGGAGGGCGTTTACGTAAATACATGCAAAATCTAAACCACTCCTCTCCATCGAATGGCTCATGATGATTCCCTTGATCATATGATGTATTTTGTGTATTTGAATGCTCAAATGAAGTCAGAATTATGAGATCTTAGACTCGTTAGATCTGGCTCATCAAGACGCTCGATTTGACTATAAACACTCTATATTTGAAAGCTATTTAGGGATTTAACTGATATCCCAAAGTTTCCAATGATATTTTAAGTGCTTGATCTCGACCAGTTTCAACTTTGGATCAACTTGCTTTTAGCATCAAGATTCGTGCTTCGACTAGTAGTATTTTAAGTGCCATATCAGTTGTCCCCTATTTTTAGATGATTGAGGGGTTCTTTTCCCACTGACGGCACCAAGCTTCTGCCTCACTCCTCTTGATAGGCGTGACCATGATCGGTGAAGGCGATAGGAATCTCTTTAGAAGATCGTGTAATGAATGGAAGAGTCTCAAAATGAGATGATCGACTTTTCAAGGAACACAATACTACCGGAAAACACATCTCCCCAAGATTGATCGTTGGGAGGCCAAAATGCTAATCTCACGAAGTTCCCTGTAAAGCGTGATCGATCTCCTTGACACTGCTAGTTCTACTCATCCATCACATGCAGCTCAACCGACTGCTAATCCATCAATTATTATTGGTAGCTTGACACATTCTCATCTTATTGACCCTACTCATCATGTTATACGTGCAGAATTATGATGCTTAATGCAAGATGAATTTTACCTTCAAGATAGAAATCATCCTCCCCCTCACCGTGGCTATGAGGAGTCCTCACCTTTAGTTGAAGCTATTCTTCAACATCCTATTCCTATAGGTTTCAAGCTTTTGAGCATTGATTCCTATGATGGGGAAACTGACCCATATGAACACATCGACCATTACAGGACTATCATGCATATCCAAGCGCTCGACACCTTGCTTTGTCAAGTCTTCCCATTACCCTTAAGCAAGCTTCGCACGTTCTACTCCCTTCCAGGGGATCCATCCATACCTTTGACGAACTTCAATATTTTTGTAGAGCAGTTCATTACAAATGGAGGATCATTAAAGATTCCTCCCATCTCTCATTCATCAAAATGATGGTGAATCACTTAAAGAATACCAGATTCTCCTCGCTCACCAAATACCGAGTAGACCACGAATTAAGAGGAGTTTTCCTTGGGAGGCTCCATCACGGACCTTTCTACATCATTGCGATATATGGTCCACTCATATGCCGACTTAGTTCACCGTGTGGAAGCACAAATTTTTGTTGATGAGGCTATTAATTTCCACCGAAATTAATTTGAACGATCCACAGGAAAACGTAAGAGTGCTCTAGGAAACACAGATCAACAATCCCAAAAGTAAAGGCGTGTGATTTCCCCATGGCCCTCACATCAACTATTGGAATACACTCCACTGAACACATCTCGTGTTAACGTCTTGATGGCCATTCGAGATGAAGAGACCATTAAGTGACCACATCCACTGAAACTAACTTCAAGAAATCAGGAGCAATATTGTCGCTTCCATCGAGGTCGTGGACATACTATAGAGGCGTGTAAACAACTTAAAAAAGAGATTGAGAGGTTTATTCAACAGGGATATCTGCATCAATTTGCACAAAACCAACCAACTCAAGCAAACATAGCTCCATGGGGGAACCAGACAATCATCTGAAATAACATAATAGCCAAATAATTAGAGAAATTGAAATGATTGCAAGTGGGTCACTACTATCTAATCAAGTCTTCATTGCCGCCTTTGAAGAGCCGGAGTTAAAAAAATTTTGTATTAATCATCCCATCACTTTTAATAACTTAGACTTGGAAGGAGTCCACATCAAGATCCTCTTATCATCGGTGGATTGGTGACCCCTTATGTTGTTAAGAGAATTTTGATTGATAATGGGAGTTGATGTTTTATTTTACTCTACTTAGCATGGGTGCAGTTGGAAAAAATTTTAACCCATGCGACCGTTATATGGGTTTGATAATCGCCCTATACAAGTGGAAGGGACAATCACCCTTCGTTGTTCTCATTTCCTCAACAAGTCACTCACTCAGTTCAATTCATAGTGGTCAAGTCAAATTTAGCATACAACGCTATATTTGGAAGACCCCTCCAATCAATCTTCGGTGCTGTCACTTCGGTACCTCATCTTAAGATAAAATTTCAAACTCCCATTGGGGTTGGAGTGGTCTGTGGAAATCAACAAATAGCACAATCATGTTACCTCAAACAAGCTCAACCATGCCCTTTGGTGACCTTCAACATCAAGAATTTTAATCATCAAGATAAAGAAGTACCTGGAGGGTTTTGCACGTAAAGACACGCTCCCCGCCGTTATCGATGACCAACTCAAGCACCAACGATCCGAGAGGAAAAAATTTTCCTTAAAACTTGGAACATGGAGGGTCTCTGAAAAGTGTTATATGTAATCATTGGTGTATAAATATTGCAGTCTTTAATTTATCCCATTTGTCCTTTCCTCTCCACCTCTTGTCCTTTGTTAACTCTCTCTAAAAATGTATCTCGTCCATTTTCTTAAGTTATCTTATGGCAATATTGTATCACTGATATTATCAAAGTAATGAGTTTATGGATTTTCCTTATAAGTTTATTTCTTCTTCATTTAATCCTCCCACTTGAAATATACAACTCATTGTATCTCAATCGCATGATCAATCCAAAGGGGACTTGATTGGACCTCTTCCATACAAGTAAGTCAAGTAACACTTTGGGCATAGATAGGTCAAAGGTCCGACATCCTGCGATCTCTTCCATAGTTAACTTCATGGGTAACACCCGACAAACAATCTGATAGGTCAAAATCCTCGGATTCAATTACCTCTTCCATACAGGTTAATGTCATGGTAACACTCAAACAACTCGGATGGGTCAAAATTCTCGTTCAATTAAACCTCTTCCACACAGGTTAACGTCATCGGGTTAACATCATTGAGCAAACACTCTGATAAACAATCTCGGATAAGTCAAAGAAAAGCCGCATATCGCCGTTCTTCGGTTACCATATATCGGCCCTCATGCTCACCGTCGGTTGCGCAAATACGTCCGTTGCTCTGACCACCGTTGGCCTCAATCACCGTGACCGCCACGTGTCGGTCACCGCCGACTACCATCATCGGTCACCGCCGCGGACCATTGTCGACAATTTTTGCCGGTCACCACCATCGTTGTCAGTCATCCCGCTACCTGCGCCTTGTGCTACCATCGCCGATTACTCTGGCCACCCGTCGCGCCGCTGCTTCTCATCAACCATTCGTCGCCGATCATAACGCCGACCATTCGGCAATCTCGCCGGTCATCACCATCTTCGGTTATCTCCGACCACTCCGAGTCAGCCGACCACTATCGTCGCCACCATCGAGCATCGTCAACCCATCTCCGGTGCCTCCGGAATCGACGAGGTCGGTTGACATCTTTCGGAAAACGGAGCCTTGCGTATGAATTACGGTCTTGATGCCTCGAACCCGTGTCGGCGAGATCTTAACACCTCTTTCAAAAGCTGAGCCTTACTGTGGACTACGTCTTGATCTCAACTGGGTCCGACGAGGTTAGTTAACACTCTTTTGGCACTATGTATGAGCTTGTCTTAATCGCCTCAAACTCGGTCGGTCATGAGATTAGTTAACACCTCTTTTGAGGGAAAATTGGAGCTCATTATGAACTGGTCTTGATCCTCAGAACCGGTCCGACGATGTTAGTTAACACCTCTTTCGAGGAAAACATGTATGATCTTGATCTAATGACCTTCTCGTGACTTCTCCCTTAACCCTGGGGGTTTTATAGACCCATAGGCAAAAGGTAAAATCATTAAAAGCACTTGAAACGTCAAAAATTTGTATGCTTGCTGAAACTGGCCGCCACAGCTAAAAGACCGCTTCACTCCATGCTCGCCCGGCACCGTCGTTGACCCCATCGGCTGCTCCCGGCCAGCGTTCGTTCAATTGACCAACTCGGCCATTGAAACCGGCGACAGCGCTAAACCTTGCGCCATCGTTCAACCGCTAGCGGTGCTACGCCGCCGCGATGTATTCAGGCCAACCCAGAACTGGCCGCTGCGTATGACGCCATATGTTGCTTACAGACGCCCGCTTAGGCGCCCATGCGCTTTATGGGTAGCCCGAGCTCGTGGCCATTCATAGGATAAGTCCATAATCTAGAAATCTTTTGCGCGTACCTCACATCCGCGCATTCTGATATCTCATATTCATGAAGATCTATTCTCTCAAAATGTGGTTAATTGACCCTCAAATTTCATAAGAATTTGCTATTTTCGGTGTTGACACGTATTTTAACTTATGCTTATAAGCTTTTGCTATTATCATATTAATCTACAAAGATGTCAATATTTTATTAGGCATTAATTTTATTATTAAGATTGACTAATATAGTATATAATAATTAATTAAACTATTCAAACTCTAGAGATTAGTTATTGGCTTTGAATAAATCATAGAATATAACTCAAGTTTCTCTAATAAATTTAGTAATGCCTTGTCACACATTAATGAAGATGCTTTTTTTTCTCTTATAAACTACTTAATTAAAAAATATTTTTGCATCAAAGCCATTATGCATGCTACTACTATAGATTCAACAATGTAAATTGTTTATCTAACTGATGATAAGTTTTAATAAGTTTTCCACCTACACATATAAAGATGGTCTTTTATTATTATTTTTTCAATGACAAAGTTATGATATCTTTACAACAACATCTAAGTCTTTCTATTTTAAATAATTTCCACTGCATTGCTTTCATAAATTTATTTTTGGGCAACGATTAACTGATGTACAAGGATTGTTAAAATTTATTATATTTTGTGTAACGGTTGCTTATATGGCAAGCACTTACTGAATGCTCCCACATTCTTCCATTATTTCATGTTTCTCACTTGAAGCAGTTTTAGAAGTCTTTCTTTCAAACTTTGGTGCTCATGGTCCGTCAACAACTCTATCATCAATTGAGTTGCTATTTTTAAAACTCGATAACAACATGAAAATTTGATTGGTTAATTCTTACATATATTTTTAGTCTCTCACAATTTAACATTCGATCACTATCTCACTTCAAAGTTGCACAAAGTCAATTTTAAAGAATGGAAGAGCTAAAAATCCATAATTATAAGAAAGTAGAGATAATGAATCATCGGTAAAAGGATTTCATATAAAACACTATGTCTATCCATTTATCTCTCATTATAACTTTAAAAATATAAATGCACAAAATAAATATCCTTCCTAGAAAATAATTATGTGTTTTGCATGGGACTTGTGCTAAATTTTCCCAAATCATTTTAAATCATTATTTTTCTTAAATTTTAAAAATATTTTTTAGTATAGATTTAAGATTTTTTTTAACTCGTGCTCATATGAGCTTCTTGGTGACAATTTCCTCTAATAATGAAGGAGAGAAGAAACCAAATCAAAGAATGGGAGAAACTCTTAAGACTCGTGAATTCTATATAAATAATAGTAAAAATTATATCAAAGTTAATAAATTTTGAATTTTGGGGTTTCATATGCAATGTCATCCCTCATTTTTTTTTTTATTCTCACAATGAACCTTTGTCTACCCCCACTCATGCTATATCAGTTGGGAACGCCTCATCCAATCATTTTTTTATTATTTTTTATTTTCTGAAAAGATCTCTATTTTTTTCTCCAATCTAATATTTTTTTATGTTATTGGATGTGAGCTATTTTTATTTTCATATATTTTGTATTTATCATTTTCAAAATAATAAATAAATAAATATTTGATTTTATAATTAATACAATGATATTTAAATATATATAAAAAAACTCAAATGATTATAAATTAAACACGTATGTAGGAATCATGCTAATCATATGAAGGATTTGTGGCTCACACTGATAGAAGAAAAATGTTGTTTCTTCAATCCCATGAATTTAAATCATATTCTTCATTATTAATCGCTCAAAAATGAAATGATCAATATTACTATAAAGATAGATCTAAAAAGATTAAATAAATCAGAATCAAAGTTTGATAGTAAATAACCCACACGAATTAAGTAAATATTTTACATGTTTTTACCATTTTTAGAAGTAGAGGACCAAAATAATAGTTATGCACTATAAAATTCTGGTGAAGTGGGAGTTTATCATTTTCATAAATAAAGATGCAGAATGAATCAATAAATATTAGTGTCATTGATAGATGGTAGTGACTAAGAGACACCTATCAAGTGGTGATTGTCGATTAATGATCATGGGTTGAGCAAAATAAGTGAACAATGATGGTAGAGTGATAATAGTTTAAACGATGATTCTATTTAAGCTCATATTTTTTAATTATCTATGATGCATCACATTTCATGATAAAGAGATTTGCGATCGACACATATCGGACCACGCGTCCGTATATGTCACGCATAACGTGTCCAATTAAAAAAATAAAAAATTGAAACACTGTGAATAATTAAGTTTAAACTTTATAAATATTAATTAAATGTATATTTAAGTATTATATTTCAATAATTTATATTATATCAAATAACTTATATTTATTTTGTATGCAATGCTTTAAAAAAATTGATAATTAAATCTTTTTTATTTATTATTATAATTTAATTGCTTATTATTTTTATTTTGTTTATTACTTTCAATAATTTTTTTTTTACTTTTTTTACCTACTATCATTATTTATAAATAATATGTTGATCTTTTATTCATTTTCTTGCATTATTAAATGCCAATATTATTTGTTCTTATAATAATAAAATTTTATTTATTTAATATTTATATAATTTATATGATTATTATATATTATTTTAAAATTTATAATATTGTACCATATGTATGTCAGGATCCTCTATTTTGAAAAAGATAGAATATTATGTATCAAATGGTGCAACCTAAGTCCCCTTCATATAAAGAATAAGAGTCTATTTATTATTTAAGAATAATATTTTAGTTATTTTGGCCAAAATTTTAACTATTCAATCAAATGATTTACAATAATTCCCTTGATTCTAGATTATTTCTTAGATATATAACTTTCTTGATGACATCATAATTAATTAATCTTAGGCTCATTAGATTTGATTTTCTATTGGAGGCACTTATTTTTACTATAAGCACATAAAATTTAAAACCATTTAATCCTTTAAATAGCATTATCAAAATTTCAATTGCATTTCAAGTATTTTATTTGAATTAATTTAAATTCAGATAAAAATAACTATAATATTATTTTGCTCATTAAGCTTATCAAAATATTTATTTTAACTATAAATTTATTTAAATCAGAATTCAGATATTGGAGGCACTTTTGAAGATTTCTTACTCATGTATTGATGCTAATATTCGTATTCAAATGATGATTTCCTACACATGTATTGTCAACTTAAATTCATTTTGCATCACACTCTACTAATTATATAAAATCTTTATAGTTTTGACCTATTATTTAAAATTATTGTAATTATTTTAAAATCAGTATATCAACTAATCCACACTAGTATGTCAGTTTCTTTTCAATTTTCCCCTTTCGTCTTCTATTAAAATAAATAACCTTTTAAGAATAATTATTTTCATAAATATAACTAAAATTTTCAATAAAAAACGCAAATATAATTTAAAATCTAAAGTGCTGTTTGAGTTCAGTTTTTCTTTTATATTTTATATTTTTATTTGTATACTATATTTAAAAATATATTATTTAAAATTTATTTAAATATTTCTATTTTCAAAAATAAATAATATTATTTTTAAAAATACTATTTAAAACATTTTTTTATAAATAATCATTATCATCAAAGAATTTTACTTGAAAATAAAATAAAAAATAAAATTAATCCCTAACTGGCTTTAAACTATTATAAACAAAAATAGATATATTCAATATTTACTACAAATTTATACGTATTATCCTATTACAAGACGCTTAAGTGACCTTATTTTTATTACAACACAAGTTTACTTTAGATAACAATTTCTTGTTATAATTTAGTAGGGACCGCCTACGATTCCCCACAACAAATTATGACGCGCTCTCCTTCTTGAGGCGCTAAAAAAGCAGATGTCTGATGGTGGCTAACTAAGCACATTTTGTTCGCCAAAGCCGTCAGATATGTATGGTTACCGCAGTAGGAATGCTATTTCTGACTAGCTTCCTATTTCATCTAACGATGTGGGACTTAAAGGATGACTTGCAGCAAAGAATTGTGATTATAGTAAAAAGCATGAGACAGTCCTCCTCAGACCATCAATGGCAAGCATGGCTTTTTAGTTCTTTTCCATACATGTAAATGAGAAAAAATAGCTAATGAGATATATGAATGAATAAAAATATTAAAATTATTGTTACATAATAATTTAATGTAATAATATCATTTTAAGAAGATTATATCAAAAAAATTAAATAAATTAACAAGTAGAATAGCTTTTAAAATTGATATCTCATCTTATAATATTTAGAAAGTTGAAAATTACTTTTTAGCTATATTTTGAAGAATCTATAGTAAAAATATTATATTTTATAATTTGATTTAATAAAATATGATGATTGGTAGAACGTAGATTCTGCAGCAGTTTTATTATTGCATTTTAATATCACTATAGTAGCCCTAAACAGACCCTATATCACATTTGAAAGACATGAATACTAATCTTCTTTGTATTTGAAGAAGTATTGATGATTATGGGTAGTCTTTCAATGAGATAAAGATATAGAAAAAAAATTATTGATCTTTACCTTAATATCAAAAGAAAGGATCAAGAATTTTTTTGTGGAATGTTAAGGGATTTTGGTACGCTATAATGATAGAATCGTTAAGACTAGTTTAGTTAATTTAGAAAACGTAAATTTGAGGCAAACATAAATCAAAAGCACCAAGCTAACAAAGATCAATATTTCACTCAAAATAATTTATTTAATAATTAAAATTATAAAGCATTTCAAGTTATATTTATAGATATTATATGACTCTTGGTCTAAAATATTTGAAGAAAATAAAATAGAAAGAGAAAATAAGAAGGAAATAGAGTTTGTGGTCATTAATGAATGATAAGTCTCAGCCAATCATTTTTAATGTCTCTTTAAGTCAAAGTCAATCATAAAAGTTTCTAGATGAGAAATAAAAAATATAAAAATATATTAAAACATAAATTATGAGCTCTTTATTAGCATTAGCCCTAACACATGTAATTGAGTTTTAAATTAAAAAATATATATTTTTATCAGCATGTTGTTTTACTTAAGTGGATTCTACTTTAGAGAATAATCTTCCATCTTCAACCATAGACCCAACACATCCCTGAAGGATTGGCATAAGCAAATGTTAATCATCGCACCTTAGTTAGGAAATCATCACAAACCAATATTCATCATTTTTTTTATCTATGCTTAATTTTACATAATCATTAGATTCACAAGTTTCTTCGATGATATTCGGCTCTTAACAGCAAGTCAAGTAATTACACAAGTTTCTAAGATTAATAAATTATCTCCTTATCAATTTAATGTTTTGTTGTAAAAAGATAAATTCTTTTCAAAGCTAACTCAAATGTCTCATTTACTACCTTAAATCTCTCTATAAAACTCACTATTATTGGCCCTTCCTAATTTTACACTTCCTTATATCATGGAAATTAATGATTTGGGTGCTAGCATTGACACAATCCTCACTCAAGAAAAATAGCTTCTTACTTTAGCAAAAAGCTCAATTTATCTATGCAATAAGTTTTAATTTATGTTTATGAATTGTTTGATATTTCCATAGTAATCTACATATAGTGCCAAAATCTATTAGCCATTAATTTCACTATTAAGATCAAATAACATAGCATTCTTGAAATGATGAACTAGAATATTCTAAGGCAAAAAAGATTTTTTAGCTAAATTGTGTCTTTGATTACATCTTTGGATAAAACTCATGTGTCTTTAATATAATTGTTAATCTCTTGTCATGTGTTAATGAAGATGGTTTTCTTTTTTTCTTTTTTCTTTTTTTTTTGTCTTTTATATACTATTCTATTAAAAATTCCTTTGCATGAGAAATTCATCATACTACTATCACAGAACCTATAAACTGTGAATTGCTTATAACTTTTAGTAAGTTTTCTACCTGCACATATAAAGATAGTCTTTTATTTTTCAATGATAAAATTTTTATTTCTTTACATCTATATCTAACTCCTTCAATTTTGGCTCTAGCATTCTAGAAGGTCATAGTGATTTGAAAGTCTTGTTCGATGATTAATGTAAACAAACACTATTAGCAATTATTATTATCTAACCTTTATCTCTCATCATCGTCATTCTTACTCCTGCAAATGTGAGAGTTCAAAGCAAGTTAGATGCAAGTATAATGGACCGTGTAAATTAGCAGTTTAATTGAGCATTGATTATATTTATAATTTGTTAGAGAAAAAATAATAAAAAATTTTCACACACACACACACACACACATATATATATATATATATATATATATATAGCTTGAAATGTCTGTTCGTGTTAAATAATCGTTTAAGCTAAAGCAAAAACAATAATCTCATGACAACAAGTTTTAGCTTTAAAGCTGCGTTTGTGATATATAAATGTGTTCGTCTCTATATATAATAATAATAATAATAATAATAATTAATAATAATAGTAATAAAATAATAATAATAATAGTAATAAATAAATAAAATAATAGTAATAATAATAATAATAATAGGAATAAATAATAATAATAATATAATAATAATAATAATAAATTAAAATAATAGTAATAAAATAATAATAATAATAATAATAGTAATAAAAAAATAATAGTACTACAATAATAATAGTAATAATAGTAATAAATATAATAATAATAATATAATTTTTTTATTTGAGCAAATCAATGACATCGAACAAATGATTGTTGTGTTACTTTGTTTATCGAGCGAAATATATGTTAGGTGTTTATTTGCTTTAGTTAACAACGATCCAGAACACCGAGATGTTAACAACCAGCCTTTTTTAGAGATGGGTTTATTTATATAATTTTTATTTATCTAAAAATTATTTTAGCTGAATTAGACCATAAAATTGTACTTCTCTTCAGTTTTTCATATAAAATTCTTGCATGTTTTAATAATTTTAATTATTATGTATAAATCTTTATTTAATACTAAAATAAAAATATTTATTTAATTATTTAATTATTTAATTATTATAAATTTTCAATCATGTAATATTAATAATAGCCCCAGATAATTTCAATAACCTCAAAATTAACTTGGGGCTATTTGGTTTCCTGCATTTAGAGTGTAAGAAATATAACTTTTTGAGTGTTTGGTATGGTGCAAATTAAAATTGCAATGCATTTATAGTGTATTTGAAATGCATTAGAATGATCATTTTTAGTGTATTTGGTCCGATTTGAGCAATTTACATAAAAGTATAAACTATTTTTTGACGACTCACCCATTTTCTGCCGGGCCATTGCTCCAGATCACGCTGCTTTCACGCCTATAACCTCAAAAATATTTTATATTTATTTTACCAAATAAAAAAATAAACACATATATTTATAAAATTTAAAAAAAAAATAATCATAAAGTAATCCAAATATATTATATTTATTTTACTCTATATTTTTTTCAAGAAAAATAATATAATTTACCTCAAATCCTATTGGTAACTCAGTGAACATTGGTATTATTAAGAAAGAAGAAAAGGAATGGATAAGAAAACCATGGAGACAAATTCAAGCGTGTGGTTGCCAAAGGCCACTCATTTTCCATCAACCATACCTCTCTAACCCAATCTCTCAGTCCAGTATTCATGCATCTATCTTGACAACACAGAGAAGAACGGAACTCTCCCTTCAACTGGAATGGCCTCCGCCACTCCGTCCACTGCTGCTTGTCCTTCTCAGGTAACTGCGCCTTAAACTTATCTTTTTTCTTGCAGAATCACTTATCTGACAAACTAAGCTCGAGATAATGCTATTCTCTGCACATAAATTCTACGCCTTGATATAGTCTAATGTTTATCGAGCAGCTCTGCTCCAGTAAATATGGAATATATTCACCATCGCACGCTCTGCTTTACAAGCCAACAAAAGGGTTGTGCTTTGGGAAGGACAGGAGAATGAAGGTTGCATGCCAGGCTACAAGCATTTCAGCTGATAGGGTTCCAAACATGGGCAAAAGGAAGCTCATGAATCTTCTTCTTCTTGGAACCATTTCGTTGCCAACTGTAGGGATGTTGATTCCTTATACCTATTTCTTTGTCCCTCCTGGGTAGGAGCTGCAGATTCTTCTCTCTTTTTATTATTTGTAATTGGATACTGATTAGTTTATTTTTTACGGTGAAAGAGATGGAAAATACCTCGACTAAAATGTAGGAACAAAATAGCGGGAAAGAAGGTCACGAGGGAAGATGAAGGACAAATCGAGATACCTTAAGAACACGCGAGTGAGCTCTACAGAGAAACATATGTAGGGGAAGAAAAACACATTTTTCCGATTACAGTTCTCAGCTTAAAGACTTTTTTTTTTCATCTTCAAGCCCATTGTGATATGATCCCAAATCATATAATAGCCTTTACAGAAATCAGAAACCAATTATGAATAGCAACATTAACTTTCCAACAGATAACTTACATTAAATAGTACAAGAGCTTCCCAATGAAAATATACAACAGAGATCTTGCTAAAAGAATAGATAAGAGGAACAACACAACTTATTACAACAGCCGACAACAATAACAAGGCTTTCATAATACTAAATCCAACCCAACAGAAGATGCTGACAAGGACAGAATTGAGAATCAAGAACTCTAAATAACTGACAGCACAGCAAGAGATCAAGCTATCCAATCAGATACAAGACAGAGCAAGGAAAGTAACTGAATACACGACATGCAACAGAAATTAGTTACAGAACCAAAGAATACTTTAGAAGAACCAACAACGAAAACTATAAAAGAGAAGAACAGAAGATAAAGGGTTGAAGAAAATTTATCTCAAAACTCCTCTGATTTCCTTCTAAGTCTCCTCCCTCTTTCTCCTGGTATCTCTTCTCCATCTGTAGCTCAATTCCCACGGTGGAAAACGCCGGAAACACCAAACAGACGGCGCAATCTCTCCGGATCTCCTCCAAATCCTATCTCAAGCTGGTTCCACCCTCAGACCATTTCTACGGTGGATCTTCCTTGGATCGAGCATCGCCGGTAAGGATCTCCTCCTTCTCCTCCGATTCTCCCCTC
Source organism: Cymbidium sinense (assembly GCA_021442155.1). Lineage (NCBI taxonomy): Eukaryota > Viridiplantae > Streptophyta > Magnoliopsida > Asparagales > Orchidaceae > Cymbidium > Cymbidium sinense. The sequence goes on from CM038219.1 coordinate 35,992,713, forward strand.
AGAAACCCTAGCAGAGCCGAACAGAGAAGCTGAAAGGAAAAGCATGAAATGAATTAGGTTTCCTCGTTTCGATCCCGAAATTCGAATCGTTGCCGCTCGATTGACGACACTTGTTATCCACTACGATCAATCCAACGTTCCCTGATCAAAAGACAAATCAAACCGCTCAGATAAACCCATCTGTATTCCACTCAGATGAGAAAGAAAGGCAACCGTGTGATCAAGAAACATATCTAAGGGCTGAAGATAACACGGGTTAATCCAACGGCTAGAAAGCAGCGCAAGAAAGACCAATCCAAGTGAGCCCATCCAACGGCAGAGATTAAAAGGCGCTAGATCCAACGGATCAGAAGGCTCCCGAAAATTTTCTTTCCTTTACTCAGCCGGGTTGACTCAATTGAAGGGTTTGACTCACTGATTTGACTCAACTCACACCCAACAGACCCAATTGGAACAGTAAACAGAGCCAGAATTAGCTCAAACAGAAATTCTCTCTCCAGCTCACTGTTTCAAAGCTCATTACAGAAATTAAGCATACTCTCCAGTGTAATATCTGATATTAATACATATCATTGGTGCTCTCGTTGACTTCCCACTCTTGCTGATTCCCACAACTCACACCTACAACACTCAGAAAATGGCAGAAGGAACCAGAGACAATGCCAAAACACTTGAAGCATGTGTTACCAGACTGAACAACAATGAACAGCAAATGACCTCAATCACTATGGCATTGAATGAAATATTAAAGAGATTGACATCAATAGAAAACAGAATAGAAAAACAACCTCAAAGCCAGGTATGTGATGCATCCCTTGATGAATCCTATTCTCCAAACATGCCACATACACACACACCCATATCAATGCATATTAAAATAGATATGCCCAGATTTAATGGAGATAACCCTAAAGGCTGGCTGTTCAAAGCAGACCAGTACTTCCAATACCACAATTTATCAGAAGAACAAAAGTTCTTAATTGCCTCAGTTTATATGGATGGACCTGCTGGTATCAATATATGCATCTTAATAAACAGCTACACTCATGGACTGAATTTAAAGAACAAGTTATGCAGAGATTTGGCCCTTCCCTCTACACAGATTTAAGAGGAGAACTAGCTAAGCTTCAACAGCAAACAACAGTGCAACAGTTTTATACTGAGTTTGAAGACCTAGCTAACCAAATGTCAGATATCCCACAGGAATTGCTACAAAGTTGCTTTGAATCAGGGCTTAAACCAGAAATTAGAAGAGAAATCAGAGCCCTACAACCTACTTCATTGCAACAAGCATTTCAATTGGCCAAGCTAATGGAGGATAGGCTATCAGATACAGCAAATACAGCAAATACAGCAGTAAAGCAACAGCAAATACAGCAAACACCAACACTGCCTAATCCACCAAATGGCAATCAATATAGCAACAAACAGCCCTTAGCCAACTTATGTGCATTCATGAGTGTCAATGAAGAACAAGAATATCAACTACAGCATTATAGTCAACCAGAAATTCAGTGGATACAAGAAAATCCATTAGAAACAAGCTTCAAATATCAGCCTTTTAATCCAGGTTAAGACAGAAGATATATAAATGTCTAATTATAAAATAGCTTAAATAAGTTCTGCATAGTTCTGAACATAGAATTAGCCTAGATAGATAAGTCGGATATAGCCCAATTAGCTAGCATAAGATAGTCCACAGTGATAAGTCATGGGGCACAACAATTCCTTCCAACTTCAAGTAGAATGGCCACAAGATTTCCCACAGATACAGTCAACCTTCCAGCCACAGTACAAAGGTAATACTGATAAAGTCAAGAGAAAGGATTGATATAAAGTAAGGATCCTAAGGGAGGAATTCAGCCAAGACTATTACAGTTGGGCTCACAAAACAGTACTACAGAGCAGAATCAAACACAAATTACATACAACAGAATCGGATTTACTACAATCAGAACCCAATTACTATGCTTAACCCCTCAATTACTGAAATTAAACTCTATCATTAGAACAGCAAACAGACCTAATCCAGAAAATAGGCTGATCACAGAGCAGTACTACAGAGGGATCAACACAATTACAGAGAAATTATGGCCAAATGTTTAAAATCCAAGACTACTAAATCACAGACAAGCTTTTACATTACAAACAGATTGCTCCTGTAAAAGTCAGAAGGAGGAAAGTATCAACAGCAGCCTGAGAAATAGATTGAAGAAATACAGAAAGCATCCCAAGAAGATTGACCTTGAGGACAAGGTCAGTGTGAGGAGGGGAGTAATGATATGATCCCAAATCATATAATAGCCTTTACAGAAATCAGAAACCAATTATGAATAGCAACATTAACTTTCCAACAGATAACTTACATTAAATAGTACAAGAGCTTCCCAATGAAAATATACAACAGAGATCTTGCTAAAAGAATAGATAAGAGGAACAACACAACTTATTACAACAGCCGACAACAATAACAAGGCTTTCATAATACTAAATCCAACCCAACAGAAGATGCTGACAAGGACAGAATTGAGAATCAAGAACTCTAAATAACTGACAGCACAGCAAGAGATCAAGCTATCCAATCAGATACAAGACAGAGCAAGGAAAGTAACTGAATACACGACATGCAACAGAAATTAGTTACAGAACCAAAGAATACTTTAGAAGAACCAACAACGAAAACTATAAATAGAGAAGAACAACAGAAGATAAAGGGTTGAAGAAAATTATCTCAAAACTCCTCTGATTTCCTTCTAAGTCTCCTCCCTCTTTCTCCTGGTCTCTCTTCTCCCTCTGTAGCTCAATTCCCACGGTGGAAACCGCCGGAAAACACCAAACAGACGGCGCAATCTCTCCGGATCTCCTCCAAATCCTATCTCAAGCTGGTTCCGGCACCCTCAGGCCCTTTCTACGGTGGATCTTCCTTGGATCGAGCGTCGCCGGTAAGGATCTCCTTCTTCTCCTCCGATTCTCCCCTCAGAAACCCTAGCAGAGCCGAACAGAGAAGCTGAAAGGAAAATCAAGAAATGAATTAGGGTTACTCGATTCGATCCCGTAATTCGAATCGCTGCCGCTCGATTGACGACACTTGTTATCCACTACGATCAATCCAACGTTCCCTGATCAAAAGACAAATCAAACCGCTCTGCTAAACCCATCTGTATTCCACTCAGATGAGAAAGACAGGCAACCGTGTGATCAAGAAACATATCTAAGGGCTGAAAATAACACGGATTAATCCAACGGCTAGAAAACAGCGCAAGAAAGACCAATCCAAGTGAGCCCATCCAACGGCAGAGATTAAAAGGCGCTAGATCCAACGGATCAGAAGGCTCCCGAAAATTTTCTTTCCTTTACTCAGCCGGGTTGACTCAATTGAAGGGTTTGACTCACTGATTTGTCTCAACTCACCCCCAACAGACCCAATTGGAACAGTAAACAGAGCCAGAATTAGCTCAAACAGAAATTCTCTCTCCAGCTCACTGTTTCAAAGCTCATTACAGAAATTAAACATACTCTCCAGTGTAATATCTGATATTAATACATATCACATTGTGTATTATATCACTTAGGAGACTGCTTTTCAAAATTTAATGCTGCGATTGACGATTTTATTTATGGAAATGAGATCATTCCAACCAAGAGCCCACTACGGAGAACACATGCATAAATCCCAGCTTAGCCCAGCTCTAACAAGAATTTTGCAAATTCTTTGATTTCTCCTAAGAAAATGGAGGGCTAAAGAAACTCTCACACTTGATAATTGCGAATTTGTTTTATTTGGCTGTATTTGAGATGATTGCGATTTATTGTCATCTTTGTATTGATTCTACTCAAGCTGAAATGCTTTCGAGGCTATATGAATATCTTCACTTTTGGTACTGATATAGACCTTTGAGTCATGGGATAAATAGAGACACACCCGTCATTGGGAGAAAAGAGATAAAAAAAATTTTAACTAAAAACTAGTCATCAAACTTCCATAGCCAAACCTGCTTATTACTATTGTCATCAAGCATGAAACAACTCGAGCTTTGCTTAAGGCCAACCAACAGGCATTCGAAGATCCCATGGAACGCCAAACTGCTACTCATCTATCGGTCTTTATTGACTCAAAGTACATTTCTAGTGCAGTTGGAAATTTTAAATTTTACATTTCTAGTGCAATTGGAAAATTTAAATATTAAAGTATGCTTTCAAACAAATCCATTCTTTCAAAAGCATAATGAAAAATTCTAAACTAGGCTTGGTGTTTTGAACACTGGCTAAAAACTAGTGTACCTATTACCCGATTGACTAATTTCTCTGCCATCAAGCAAAACTGTTTACCTTCTGTAGTGCTTATTGAAGGTGATCTTAGACGAACCATCTAAGACGACTCTCTCTAATCATATTTGTCATTGTAGCTACTCCTTATCATGTATATATTTATTTTGCATGTTGTCTCTAAGTATAAAGCCACTCATCTACTTAAGCATTCTAATCTCTGCAATACATAGTTTAATTTTATATCTCTTTATCAACCAATATTTTGCGTCATAAAGCATTATAGGTCTCACCATCATCTTATAAAATTCAAAAGCCCCAATTTTTATTGGATGTTTTAAGATTAATTTGAGTTTGAATGAAAATAAAATTTCTTTAATTAATCCCAAAATATTCGTAAAAACAACCAAAAATTTTTGGAGAATGAAATTAATATTATGACGCACTTACCATAAAAACTTTAAGTCGAATGATGAGTAGATTAAAAGAAATAAAATTTCAAAATTTTAATGCCTATTTTTATAAAATAATTAATTAAAATTCAAGAAAATTAAGAAAAAAATGATCAAAATAGGGCAAACCATTCTAGATGACTCCAATAAACCTTATAAATATATTAAAATCTTTTGAAACTTATAAAACTTCAAAATAACCTAATTAGGAGATTAATTGAATTAAATAAATCAATTAATTGACATGAATGTGAAAATATAATAAATCAATCAAAACTTCAAAAATTCTATATAAACCTCTTTGAACTCATCCTTTAGAGAAGAACTAAAGAAAATTAAAAGCTCCAATTAGTTCTAATATGTTGAGCTTAATTTGAGTTTCAATATAATCATTAAAATTTTAATTAACCCCAAAATATATCTTTCATCAAGATGAAATTAGGAAGTAACTCCACTTGTAATAAAAAAATTAAAGTAAAATGATTTCTAGATCAAAAGTTGTTAAATTCTCAAGTTCTAGGTCAATTTAAATCATATAATCAACTCAAAACATCTCTATTAACATTAGAACACTATAATAAATATTTTCATTCTTTAAAATCATATAAATCTAAAATCACTTAATTAGGATTTAACAAGTCATTAAAAACCAATAGTAATTGAATTTATTAAAGTTAAATTTCAATAAATAAAATATTATGCTAAATTTTAAAATAAAATAATATTTAAACCCTCATTAATAGAATCCTAAATTAAATCAAATAAATATCACATAATCTTCAATTCAAACCAAACTAAACCTTAACCTAATGAAACATAAAATTAAACCTGATTAAATTAACTACATGGAATCCTTTAAGTATTAGCTAAATCTGAAATTAATCTTAACCAAGCAAACTTAAGCCAAATCATTGATTAGTAGACAACTTAATCATGGAACACTTGTGGTTGATTTAACTTTTAGGGTTTAGCTCTGAATGATAGTACACTATACCTTGATGACGTATCCGATCACCTGAATAAATACATTTATGGATCTGCATGGCGTCTTACCAAGACAAATTTTCACATATATAATTTTGCCTCTCCTTTCACCACAAATTTGAAGGCGACTCTTTTTATGTCTGTGAGAATTTTTCTCCACACCGCTATATCTTATTTCTCCCAAGTAGAGTTAGGTCGAGCTTTGAGCCTACGCTAGAGCTCTCTAGATTTAGATTCTGATGCAGTTTGCTTCTCTTTTGCTACGAGTATAAGTCCTTACTTCTTAGGCATTTTCGTAATCTTGTGTTGTTGGACTATAAGCTCTAGCATTCTACTAAGATTCCAACTTAAAATAAAAGTGCATTCTCTTATTTAAAAATATAAAGCCTCACTGTAGGCTAGATTGAAGCACTTACTAGGCTTTCTAATATCATAGGTGCTTCCTACTTATTCTTTTTTAGATCATGTAAATAGGTCTTTCTATTTGAACTTTCTCACTTAATTTCTAGAAAATACATAATCCTATGATAGTCTCGCTTTAAAGTCTTTAAAGATACTTATTGACTACTTTAATCGAGAGTGCCCTTAGAAAATTCTCGTTTCCTAAGATGTAATTATCCTAAGATGTAATTAATTATAGAAGCTCACTTCTATAAGGAACTAAAGAACCTGACATAAAATAAATCTTCATTTACTTCTCCATGTATAGTACAAGAAAGATCTCTGGTACATACATAGACCAATATGCCTTAGGGGTCTTTATTAAGTGATTAAGTCCATTGTACGGTGATATTTTTTATCTCCCGAGATAGCACATCATACCTTAATATCGTACCCGATCACTTCAATAAGTACTCCCTAAAATCAGTGGTATCTTCGACTCCAAATTAAAATACCACAATTAAATAGTTAGAAAAGTTTCTGGACTTCTCAGTATCTAGGGGAATTTCGAACTTATTTCCAAACTAGATTCCATTAAGAACTCTTCAAAATTGAGTCTTCCCACTTGCTTTCCAAAATTATCAAACATTTGATATCAAGGTTTAAAATCCATTGAGATGTCAGTCAATCACTTTAAATGAGAGTATTTTTAGAAGATTTATGTCTCCTAAGATGTAATTAACTATAGGAGCTTGTCCCTATAGAAAACTTAAGGATACGGCTTAAAATAAATCTTGCTTTACTTCATCCATGTAAAGTAAGGGAAATATTTCTGGTATACATAGAGTCATCGACCTTATGGGTCTTTATTAGGTGATTGAGTCCATTATATAGTGATATGTATGTCTTTCGAGATAATATATTATTTTTTATATCGTACTCGATCATTTCAATAAGTATCCCCTAAGATCATGCGGTGTTCTATGAACACTCAAATATGAACCCCTCTTCTCTCTCTAGTGTATTTGCTCGAAAACATTTATCAAAAGATTTTTAGACCTTTCTTCACTCGCTCTTCTCTTTCGCACTTCTAATTATAGTTTGAGCTTTAATAAGTGTGTTCAAGAGCTTTTTAGTCCTAACATTAAATTGTCTCTATGAATTGTATGTATTGTTAAGGAGTGAAGACTGCAAGTTATAATAGGATAATATGAAGAAAAAAAGATAGAAACAAAATAAGTAGTATTTAGAACTTTTGTATCAAGCTTATGTAAGCAGTGACAAGACTCTTTTCAACTGTTAATTTCTCTCATGTGTAAAATGTAAATTTATTTATAATTTTTAAGGTGTTGTTTTAATTTTTTAGTTGTTGCATATATTGATCCTCTTAATTATATAAGATATTTTATGCATTTGAGTGTCATAATGACATTGGAATTTAATGAATTTATGTATATTATATTTTTCTCATCATAACATTCTATTTTGATTATAAATACTAATACTTGAGAATTATTTGATTCTTTAAACGGTATCATGACCTTTTTGGTTATACTTTGAAGTTCTTGATTTAATAATAGTGTGATTTTCTTAAAGAAGTAAAAAATTTACACACATAAAAAAGTAAAAGAAGAATTATTTTCTGTTTAATTGGCTATAATTTGTTCAATTGGCTATTATTGTTGACTAAAATAGTGACTGTTTTTGCTTATTTTCTTAAATTAATTATTTTGTTTTTAAGTTTTATTTTTATTTTTTTAAATAATAAAATTATTTTATGAAAAATTAAATAAATATATTTTATGTGTTCACTTAAAATGCTTTAGCTTGAAGGATTAATTATGATAATAGATTGTAAAACCAAACGAAAATCTTAAGTATGTTTTTTTTTAAAAAAAATTTAATATATTAAAATTTTGGATATGTAATCGATAAATAATTTTGAGAGAGATCATTTTATTTTTGTTAAAAGAAATTTGATGCTTCGCTCATTACTATATTATTTTGATATTGTTTACATAATTTTTAAATAAAAAAAAGTATATATGAAATTATTAAAATTAAATTTATTATTAAGTTTATGTGGTATGTATGAAAAAATAATACACTTTTGATGTATTTGGATTTACTTTATAAAACATTTATTTTAACTACAGATTTATTAAAACTAGATTTTGAATTTTAGAAGTTACGTAATTCAAATATTGCATGAAGATTTATATTTAATTAAATAAATTTCTTATAAAATATGAGATGCATGATATTATGTTTTCCTTCCCTGTTATACCATTTATATTGATATCCATAATAAAAAGATAAAACAGCAAGACCAACGTGGGACACGTGACATCCTAAGAATGGATAAAAATGCCACAGAGCAAGGGCACCAGGAGCAGCACTGAACTAAAGGAAGCTTTACAATTTATTTATATTTTTTTATAAATGGTATTGTCAACTTCTGCTTAGTCCCACATTGTTAATTGAACTAAAGGAAGCTACCACTGTTCTACAAATAGCATTCCTGGTGTACCGATTAAGCATATTTAGGGTATAAGGTATAGGTATAGAGATTAAGATTAAGATTAGGATTTAGATTTAATTTTTGGATTAGATTTAGAGTTTAGGATTAGATTTAGAGTTTAGAGTTTAGGCAGGTTAGCAATCAATAGGCCGTCATTTGCCCTAACGCCTCTAAAAGGAGAGAGTAGCAGTTTTGCATATGTATAAATTTTGAAGTTGCGAAAGTGAAAGTTATTACGACAGCCTCCATTTTTTTGTCATTATAGAAGGATTGTTGAATACATATAATTCATTGGTAATATCAAACAGTCTAAATTTATTCTATATATAAATTGAGCTTTAATGGGTTTACTTATTCTTAAAAAATAATCAGTTCTTTTCTTAACAAACAAATAATTATTTTTTAAGAATAAAGTATATATATATTATAATAGTGTGATATTATAAATTATATGTATTCAATATTTAATGACAAAACAAATGATATAACTTCACTTTCGAACTTCAAAATTTATATTATTTGACTACCGCAGAAAGATCAAATGTCAATGAAAGTTGTAGAATTTTTTATTACCTTTCCAACGATACTAACCACGCAAAAATCCGACACTTGATGAGCCTGATATGGCCAAAAAATGGGAGCTATTAAGTTGATTTAAAAAATAATCATTTTCGTCGCCAGTCGGGCGATCAGATGGCCATTACACGCACGGACTGGGCGAGTTTTTTTAATTTTTTTAAATAAATTAATTATTTATTAATTGTGCTAATTTAAAAATTAAGCCTTTTAAATTAACCCTAATTAAAACCGTAATTAGCTAATTAAACCGTTAAAAAAAAAAATAGCCCATCACGGTGATCGGGACCGGCAATGGCCAATAATCACGAGGCAATCTGGCGAAAAATTATTTTAAAAAAAAATGAAATTGCGTTTTGGCTATATGAGGCTCATGTCAAATTGCGATTGGTATTGGAAAGGAATAAAAATTCTACAACTTTCAGACAAGTTTTGATCAATCTCGACCGTAGCATTTTGTGTATATATAAATATTAAAGCGGAAGTGTAAGTTATTATACCCATTTTTTTTGTCATAATACAGGATTGTTAAATACATATAATTCCTTGGTAATCAAACACTCTCAATATATTCTATATATAAATTGACTAATTAAGAAGAGTCCAAGAGTCGACTTTGATGAAAAAAATGTGTATCTCTTTAAATTTCGATTTTGTTCATTTGTTAATATTGAACTTAATTTGACACTTAGTGTGAAAAAATTCATACTTTCATTCCCCACATAGAATAAAATTAAGAATTTTATAATTTATTTGTATCCAAATATTCATGGCAATGACTCCACAATTAAGAGAGAAAAGTTTAATTATACAATTATTGTGTATGACTTTAACATGTTCAAGTTGAAGAACCTGTATAATGGGAGGATGAAAAGTTAGGATATATCACTACAAAGATTTTTTTTTTTTTTTAGGGAAACCCCATTATACGGGGGTATTTTATTGCCACAAAAAAAAGGTTACAAGGTCCTTAAAGGGGATAAACTCAAACTACTACTCAAAGAGCTAAATGAAGGAGTAAATCCCCAACTAAGTACATCCAAGAGCAAAAGAAAACCAAAAAAGCAAACAAAAGAGACAAGATGATAAACATAATAAGCTAAAGAAGAGATAATACAATGCTCGATGGTTGTAATAGTACTTGGAAAATGGAGAAAACTCGAGCAAACCATTTGAAGGCAAGGCAATGAAGGTGAAAAAGGAGAAAGAGTCCATGACACTGCGAAGCAACCTACAAAAAAAAACTAAACACCTGCAAGTTTAAATACAAAAGAAGTTTGATCCAGATAAAAATAAAATATAATTGAATGCGGGATAAATTGGAATTGATAGTGAAGAAGAGGGATAAAGAAGGCTCTGCTCATTCAGATTTGGGGCAATTAATTAAGAGCATCCAAACAAATGGAAGGATACCACAAAAATGCAACTACCAACCAAAGAGAAGTGAAATCCTCCCATCCTATCCCACAAACCTAGAGAGCTATTGGAGGTCGCCATTTGAGACATCATATATGTCATCCAAGGACAAAGACAATCGACAAGGCCCCAACACGAAAGAAAGAGAGAATCGAAAATGAAAGTGATTCAATTCCAACACAATCCAAATACTATTAACTGTATAATCTGGGGCAAAGAAAGTAAGAACAACCGATACAGAGACTCCCAAATAACAATTGCAGCCTAGATTGCACTTACAAAACAGAGAATCCCAAACAAAAATTCCATATAAGGTGAAATAAGGCTCCACTGACCAAACAAACAACCGTAAGCCCCAAATAAAGGAACCCCGAGACAAAATAGAGAAAATGTAAAGCGAAGGATTGAAACCGAGCCATGGAAAGCTCCAATCAAAATCAGTCACCAAAAGGCATGTAATAGGGTAGCCCAACAAAACCGAAGACATATACATACAGATTAATAGACCAACCAACACCAAAAGCTAATGCCGACCAAGGTCTCACTTATATACAATAGAATCCAAACACTAACAACCCATATAAAATTCCATAAGGTCTAATGAAGGCTCCACTACCCAAACAAATCCCAACTTAAAGGAACCAGTCAGAAAACAATAAAAGAACAATCAGAGACATCAATTACTGGATAGAACCAGCAACATGAAAATAAATTAAGGGGTGATGGACCGTCACAAGCCAACGAAGACATGTTTGCTTAAATTAGATAAATCGATCGAGGTTAACTAGGCCTTCGATGATGATGAGGTAAAGTTATCAAAGATAGCTCTATTGTTTCTAGCACCTAAGTTTGCTAGTAATGCATGCATTGCCTTCCCTCCAAACATGAGAGATCACATACCGAATTTAGAAAGGAGGGTTCTGATATGCTTGAGCACGAAAACAATTCAAGATAAGATTTCAGAAGTTAAGAGGTCAATAATCGAAAGCATCCACTTCAATCCATGTTAAACCAAACATGTTGAAGGCAAATCTCAAGTGCATAGTACCGACCATAAGTTCAGAGCGAAGGTTTGTAAAGGGAAAGCAAAAGCATAAAGAGCTTTACCGGTAGTTTCTAAAAATACCACCACAACAGAACTCTGCAAGAACCATCCGTATTAATTTTAATAAGATTGTTTTGGGTTTAACCCAATAAACGACCTTTCAGAGACATATAGTAATAGAATGAAGACCTAATTTGGACCACAATAATACAACCTTTGAAGTGTTTCGCTAATTAGGTTGGCATTAAATAGCTCGCTAATTTTGTATTTTATTCTAGCCATAATTTTTACGTGATTCATAGCTATACCGTGTTTTTGCTTTGCCGCCATCCATATAAACCAAATAATAATACTAGCGGTTGTAATTTTGATGTGACCTTTAGGGATGTTTTTCAAATAAATATCAAGGAGTTGGTATATGGATAAGGAACCATTGAAAAGGTCATTGTTAAAAAGATCATCATACCACGCCTACTGCAATGGCCCCATTCAAAAAAAGATGATTAACCTCTTGATGTGAAAACAACAATAACATTTAGAGGGTAAGTGGAAGCCTTTGTTCCACATTAAGGAATCAACCGGGATAAAGTTCTTAAGAATACCAAACAAGAATGGAGTAAGTAGGAATATTGTTATGCCATATTTTGTCATAAACATTAGAGATTTCAACATTTCTTTTATTATATATCCAAACATTTTTAAAATTAAATTCACCATTGAGATAGTTTAAATAGGATCGATCCTTGTACAGGAGATGAATGAAATTAAGCTTATCAATTATAGAGGATGGGATGTATTCAAGAAGTTTAGACATATTCCACTTATTATTATGCGAATGAGTTAACTCTAATGGTATCAGTAGCGATGAAAGTAATTCACAATGGACCCGCACCAATCCGTTATCTTGCCAAAATAAGAGTTGAATTTATGCCCCAAGTAATTTGTGACTCACCATCCATTTGATGCTACATAATCTTCTCAAAGTGAGAGTCTCTAGAATTATAGGAACAAGTTATAGGGTGCTTCCCTTGGCAATATTTAACATTCATGAAGTTTGCCCAAAGATTATTATTGCATCTAAAGTTCCACCAAAGTTTGTATGAAAATGCGGATTGTATCTTTAATAGTCTTACCAAGACCACCTTCCTCAAGGAGCCACAACATTTTGCCAACCAACCAATGGTAGAAGTGTTAGAGCCCCAAAAAATTTATTTATAAGCCTCTCAATCCTGATGATAGAATTGGTACAATAGATTGAATGAGATAAATAGGTAAGGAATTGAGGGTGCTCTTAATCGGGTCACCGCCAAAAGATAGAAAGTTATATTCCCAAGAAGAAATACGATTAGAGATCTTTTGGATTATATCATCGAAATGATGTGACCTTTTATGTCCTTTGAAAAGAGGGGCACCAAGGTATTTAAGAGGCCGATGTTGCTTAAAATTAGTGATACGTTGAATATGGTTAATCCTATTGATGGAAATTTTGGATGAAGGAATAAAGCAACATTTTGTCTTGTTAAGAAATAATCCACTTTCCTTTCCAAAATTCTTAAGTAATTTCAAGATAGTTTTGATATGTGGGATAGATCAAGAAGATGATAAAGTCATCAAAACTAAGATGAGAAACTGGAATGCCACCACGAGTTTTATAAAGCAATTTAGGTTTATAAAAGAAAATATCATTCAAACACCTGGAAAGGTAGTCAACAGCAATGATAAAAAGAGTAGGAGAGAGAGGGTCTCCTTGTCTCAAGCCATGGGTAGATGTGAAAACCCATTTCCTCACTATTGATGATCACGAAAACCAAGCATTAGTGGCACAATTTTAATAAGATGAATAAACGCCGAGAGAACCCAAAAAAGGCTAATCTTAAATAAAAGTCCCAAGATAGATTGTCAAAAGCTTTGGATATATCAAGTTTGAAGATAATGTTTCCACCTCTGGTGGGAACGTCAATGTCATGGATTAATTCTTGGGCAAGGAGGATGTTATCAGAAATAGCTCTACCTTTCATAAATCCTGACTGATTAGGAGAGATAATATTAAAGGCCTAATTGATTGGAGATTAGTTTAGCAATTAATTTATTGAAAAGGTGCAAAGATGAGTCTAAAATCACCCTGTGTTTCGATTTGGATTTTAGGGATAAGAATGATGGAGGTACTAGCAAAAGCTCTAAGGGGTTTCCCTCAAAAAATCAAAACCGCATTAATCAAATCGCTTTTAATAGTGGACCAAAGAATGTTGGAAGAAATGGGTAGTAAACCCATCGTACCGATAGAGTCGAAGTTCATGCTATTAAGGGTATCACTAATCTCGAAGTACACAATGTGAGTGAATTATTTTGCTCGAGGTGATCAAGGAGGGAATCAAGTGAGGATTGGAGATATCAATAAGTTCGGGTTGGTATTAAGTAAATTTTAAAATGGTTACCGACCGAAGTCTTGACTTTCTGCCGTGATCCAACGCCATTCTCATTTTAATTTTTTGATAGAGTTTAGAACTTTTCTTTTTTTGAAAAGAGTGAAAATATTTTGTATTTCGCCATCCGCTATTTGTTTACTAGCCTTTTGACGCCAATAAGTTTCTTCCATATTTTGAAATTTAATGGATCCTTTGCTTCCTTAAGTTGGTCATGTTTGCTCGAGTCCTGGATGATTGCTTCTTCAAGAGAACAAACCAAATTCTCCATACTTTTAAATTTGAAAAAATGTTTTAAAATGATGTTTGTTCCACCAATTTAGATTTTGTTTAGGCGTTTAAGTTTGAGCCAAAAGCGGATCATACCTTTAACGAGTTGTCGGGTGAATGGGAGCCATCCAGGTTCATAGAGACAACATTCAAAAGTCATTATGTTGCGTCCACATGTTTTGAAATCTAAAGGGGAAGGAGACCCTAAGAGGTGGGGGTTCATAAAATAAATAAGTGGAGCGTGATCAGAGTGTTCTACTCAAATGTTCCACTGGGTGTTTGGCCATTGATCAATCCAGAGTGAGTCAAATAGGATACGATCGAGGCGTTGCCAAAGTCTAGAGTTGTTCCAAATAGGATACGATACGATTTTTCCCACCAATATATGTTGGAATGAAATCATCGTTTACTCTCAGTTTACCGCCATAATAAAGAACTATATAGACAGTAGTTGAACGCATCACTAACCACTGATAACAGAACAACAATAATCTTTTGCCGCACCTGATAAATGAAAATAATTTAATTAAGGGGAAATAAAATTATTGGATTCATATATGATACAGAAGATGCGAAATGCTACCTATTACGCACAAAAATGATTGGATTCATATATGATATAGAAGACTACAAAAGAATATTAACATAGCTCATTCATCGATACATTAAGTATCAACTACGTAACAACTTATAGAAATCATTTTAAAACACAAAGATTGAATGTGACACAACCTCACTTCGGAAACTAACAAGTTACAACTTAAAACAACAAACAGTGACAATTATACAACTTAGTAAATGGAAATTTGTTAAAATATATACTAATTTTGTAAATGAGTTGAAAATGGTAATCTTCAATATAAAATTTACATATTAACCAAATGATCGACCTCGATAATGATTTAATCATTTATGAGTCATATATAAGATACAACAATAATCAAATTTACATACTTTGACAATCAGTATTATTCAAATTATGAAAGATACCAACAAAAAGCTCACCTTTATAAATTCTAAATCAAACCAAGTAGCTACATCCAAACTCCGCATATAATATTTTCTCATAAACTAATGCCTCTACAAACCTCTTTTAGCAAATTCTTCTTAATATTTCCTCAAATTAAACTAGAAATATCATTGATAACTTTTATTAAAATCTCTGCAAGTTCAGTTTGACTTTACTTCTTTTTTTTCTTTTTGAGGGATAGCTATTAACATACATAACTTCTTATATATTTAAATATTTAATATCTAAAATTTTATATTTATATAAAGAAAATTCAAAACTTTAATATATACAATAAAAATAACACAAATATTAACTTCATACACTCAAAATAATAAAAAATAAATAAATCTATTTCACTGTTTTAGCAAAAACAAAAAATTGAAAGATTCACCATCCACCCAAACAAGCATTCAATATATGCAAATCAAGTTGGTTCCCCTTACATGAAACCAATTAATTATGAATGTCGCTTCCCTAGATTATTCCAAAGATAAACCTAAATTTGCTTGCTTTTACAAATAGAATTCAAGAAACGAACTGCGTGATTTAGCATATCAATGATCGAATGAAACAACTTTCCCTCCCCAACACAAAGCATGATGGAACAAATGACACTTCCAACAATCCAAAACCAAATTCAAACCTTAAATGCCAAAATTTTTATAAATTGTACACATCAATACACTATTATATATAGTAGTTCGTCAATACAAGAACATATTAATGAGTGAATTGGAGTCTAAATATAGAAGCCATATTTGGACTCGACGTAAATAATTTCTTTTATTCTTGATCTTCTCTCAATAGAGGATTTTAACATCGTGGAATTACAACCCCTTTAACTTATACTCAAGAGTATAATAAGTTATAATTATATTCAAGAGATTACCACTTTTACTAGTATTGTGTGTAATTAGGAGAAGAATATCCATTACTTCGATTTCTCCATAATAAAGCTTCAACTCGTTCGATCTTCTCATTAGTTACTTTCTTAAAATTGATGATTGTGTCATTCTTCCTTTTAATTTTTCAGACTATGGCAATAAAACAATCTTTTTTAGTAAACTCTCATCATGTTGGTTGCTTTCTATTTGTATGATAGCATCGAAAATGATAGCCAAGATACTTTCATATTTAGGAACATCGTGAGATAGAGCCATAAAGCTTTATTTGCAAACTTTCTCTCCTCATCAAACTCAAAACAATTTTCATTTTACATTGCTCGCTATTTGGGATAACTTTAAATTTTTGTTCTCATCAAATTTATATCAATATATTAGACATTTGTATTAGTTAAACTTTCAAACTTTATTGGAATGAAGAAATACATTTCATAATTTAAAGAGACACACAAAATAAGTTAGATCCACAATATGCATATCTAAAAATACTACAATAAATTAGATCTACAATTTAAAGAGATACACAAAATAAGTTAGATCCACAAAATAAATTAGATCCACAACATGTCACAAATGCATATTACCCTTTTGTTTTGAAAAAAAAAACTCAAACAATACCTTTTCCGGCCAAAACGCCGATCCTACTGGCGGAGATCTGCCTACGTGGAAGGTCCCCGACCTTGGCCATTGATGGGGAGGTGTGGGCGCAGAAGGTATAGGGAGAAAAACAGGGAGAGAGAGATCTGGATCTGGATTCTCGATCTCTGGGCCTTTTTTTAAAAAAAATATATTTATGCTAGTAAATACGACCGGGCGTCGACCAATGCCTACAATCGCCACCGGACCGACCTGAGCTATTTTAAATTTTTTTTTAATTAGCTAATTACATTTTATTTAGGGTTAATTTAAAAATTAAGCCATTTGGCAATATATTGGATAAATTATAATTAAATTTAATGATATATTACTAAATTAGTAATACTCAATTAAAATTTATTTAAATATATATTAATTAATCAATTACTAATTTTAATATTAATATTAATTTAAAGTAGTATGTATTAATATTAATTATTAATTAATTAAAATTAATAACTATTAAATTTTATTACTAGATTATTATTCTAATAATTAAATTATATTAAGGTATGTGAAAGAATAAAATATTTTAAATTAGTTAATTATTAAACTTATAATAATTATAATTATATCTATTAAATTATAATTTAATTTTAATAATTTATAAGTCAATCATCAATAATATTTTATTAAATTAGTTCAAATTAAGTTAAATTAAATTAAAAACTATCAACTATTATATTAGCTAAAATTACTTAAATCTAATTATCTATCAAATGATAATTATATTTAATAAATTATTATTAACTTATAATTACATATTAATAATAGTTAATAATATTAAATTAAAATTAATTTTATCATAATATTTTAATTAAGAAAAAATTAGTAATTAAATAAATTATTTAAAATTAAGATTTTTTAAAAGGATTAAAAAATTGACGTTAACTGGAATTTTTTCTACCGTCGCGTCTTCCCAATTTCTTCTCGCAAAGTTTGTGTAAATCATGTAAATCCACCCTTCCAATAGGATTTACTAAATTCGAGATTTAAGAGGATTTACCGATTTATTAGATTTACAGGATTTATTAAATTCGGATTTAATAAATCTGTTTTTTACATTTGACAAAAATACAAGAAAGAGCGTATAACGCGCATACTAAAGATCAGATGTAGAGCCACGAGCAGACAAATGAGTATGAAATATTGCCAACTTTCTTACCATTATGTTAATCAATTAAAAGTTTACCACTATTCTATAAATAAGATTCCTAGTGCCGAAAAGATATTTAGTATGATATGGATATAAGATGGTATTTTAGAATAATGAGCTTCCTTTAATTCAATTAATAATGTGGGACTAAATGACATTTAAATAGAAATTAAGAATGTTATTTATAGAATAGTTGGAGCTTCTTTTAATTCAATTAACAATGTGGGACTAAATGATGCCAATCTGTGATTGGATGGTCCTCCTTAGGCCGCACCCTCCTCGACTCCATCTCTGGCGAGGCCCGCGAGGGCGAGATCCTCACCGTAATGGGAGCCAGCTGATCCGGAAAATCCACCCTAATCGACGCCCTCGCAGATCGCATCGCCATGCCCAGCCTCGGAGACAGCAGCATCTTCCTCAACGGCGAGATTTTAGATTCCAAGATCCAAAATACCATGTCCGATTACGTGCTGCAGCACGACCTCCTCTTCCCAATGCTCACCATTGAAGAGACCCTCATCTTCGCCGCCGAATTTCGGCTACCGCATTGGCTCTCCGCACCAAAGAAACACGCCCGCGTACAGGCCCTCATCGAATCCGGCCGCAGCGCCGCTGCGTCCACCATAATCGGCGACGAGGGCCACCGCGGAGTTTCCGGCGGAGAGCGTCGCCGCGTGTCCATCGGCACGGACATTATCCACGATCCCATACTCTTTTGGACGAGCCAACGTCGGGGCTTGACTCCACCATCGGCACGGACATTATCCACGATCCTATTTGTGTTGACTATTTTAGATCTTGCTAACTGTCATTGATAAGTTTAATTTCTGACTTGTAAGTAAAGATGAGGTAGCTTGCTTTGACTTACTTTTCTGGACCTTTGCTTATTTGCAGTTTTTTATAATTATTTTTAGATATTTTCTTTTTCAGGGAACCGTCTATCTTAGCCTATCAGCCTTCACTTTGAGCAGCCTTATTGCTTTTGGCATAACTAGGCAGCCTTTTTCCTAGTATCTGCGGGTCGCTTCTGCCATCTCAGTCGGGCTGTATGCAGGCTATTTCGTGCTAGAATCAGGAAACTAATTAATATAAGAGTAAGCATCTTTGGTCTTGTTCATGAATCTCTAAGCTTTTTCGATTCCTCTCATTATCCCTTCTTTTTGGCATGAAAAAGATTATGTAGGCATTGTAGTATAGGAAAGGTTTATTTAAAGTGAATGGTTCATGTGCTTTTTCATCAAGATTAACAAGAATTCTCTTTTTATTTCATGAAGTAAAAGTTTCTTCTCTTTTTTCTTTAACTATGTTAATCAAACCTTGTAACTAGGATACTGTTAAAAGCTATTTGGCAAGATTTTCCATGGTATTTTTTTTTTACCTTTTTGAAGGAATTTCAATCAGAAAAAAAACTAAAAATGTGTATTATTTCAATTGACTATAATTCCAAAGTAGCAATTATTGTATTCTCAAAAATAAAAAGTGATTAAATAACCTTCCATGCAAATCACTAAAACAATTAAAATAACAAATCAGTATAACTAGTTAAAGTTTCTAATGATTACTATATACTTAAAAGCCTGTGTAGAAAAGAAGTGGTTAGAAAAGCTTGAATTATACATTTTTTCAGGGGGTATTTATACAAAAGCTATATAGAGAGAAAAAATAATTAATTAAAAAAATCATCTTTAGGTATCATCATTGTTTGATCCATTTAAGGATTCCTTGTTGATGCCAAGGAGTAATCCATCGTAAGAGAGTTATTTTCTTGTAAGTAATGTAGGCATAACCTCTAATATTCATTATCTAGCACTTGTGTCAGCCATTCTTGATTTGACATATTTTCAATACTCCAAATTTGGATTGTAAAGATATATCGCTCGCTTTGCTTATAATATTCTTGAATGTAGGTTACTAAGCCCTTTAGTGAATATGTCACTATGTTGTCTTTCTAAGGACATATGAAGTGCAAATCAATTCACTATCTAATTTTTTATTTTATAAAAATGATTATCAACTTTCACTTTGGTATGTTCATATTATATAGAATTATAAGCATTGTTGATGACAGATTTTTATCATTGTATATTTTCATGAGCTCCTTCCATTTGATTTTTAAATCTCTTTAAATGATTCTAATCCACATGAGGTTGTAGATAGATACCTTGAGCAATCGTGTTGAATTCAAATTCGACATTGGATCATGAAATAATAGGCTATTTTTTACTTTTGCGTGCTATAATGTGTCTCCCAAAAGTGTGTAGTATCATGAAGTGGATTTCTTATCATGACACCACATAGTCAGTAGTAATATGAACTTCAAGTTATAAGGTATCATATTTTGTGCGGATAATTCTCCTTTCTTAGCT
Source organism: Cymbidium sinense (assembly GCA_021442155.1). Classification (NCBI taxonomy): domain Eukaryota; kingdom Viridiplantae; phylum Streptophyta; class Magnoliopsida; order Asparagales; family Orchidaceae; genus Cymbidium; species Cymbidium sinense. The sequence goes on from CM038219.1 coordinate 36,013,119, forward strand.
TGATTTAAGGTACCTAAGGTCTTAAAGGTGTGATTCTTTATTTTTGTTTATAATTTTACTTTCTAAGACTTATCAGAACGGCCATGTTAGAGCATGTATGTGATTGATAGATTAATTTTTCAGCTAATATTTGATATTGGCTGATGTCCACTTTTTTCCTTCTTCATATGTGCCAAAGTTTTGGTCTGATTCAATTTGAGTTTCACATGGTCTACAATCAATCATCTTTGTTTTCCTTCATTGGTTTATGACATATTTTTGTTAAGAGATAAAGATCCTCTATTCAGATTGAGCAATTTTTATGCCTAAGAAGTATTTGAGTTTGCTTAGTTCTTTGATTTCAAAATATTTCGTTTTTTTATTGCTTTCTTTTACTATCATCATGTGCAGCAATTATATCATTAACATATAAAATGAGATTGTAACTTTTTCATTAATAAAGTGTTTTATGAAGATGGTATGATATTCTTGACTTTGTTTGTAACTCTTAGGGATTATTTGAGATTATTAAGTGTCTTTCTCAATGTTGACCTCCACATACATCCATGTGTCAAATCAATAAATATAGGGAATTTGACGGACTATGGACGCTGATGTTGCACAAATCAAGGCAAAACATCCCAAAATCAATCAAACGATCTTCAATTGCAAAATGGATTTCCATTGCCAAAATATACATTCCGCATTATTCGATAGAGGATTGATGGGAAAATGAGCCATCGACACGCCTAGACACATATCAGAGCCTGGAGGCTGCGATAACATCTAAATGACCTTAGTTTGTGAATTAATTGTGTCATTATCGTTAAAACATCGAAACCTATCAAATGAGACTGTCCGAGAGCAATTTTGATGAGTTTGTGCAAGCGTCGAGCGAATCGATATAATATCGCGCATTTCAAGTTGAAATATTACACATGAAATTGATCAAAATTACCAATCATGAAACGGATTGCCAACCAAAAAATATCGAAATTACTTGAAAAGACACTTATGTTGCCAATGCGGTAATCCAACTACAAAAAGTAGAAATTAGGTATTATTTAATCACTCAAATTTAACCAAAAAAAGGACTAGTCTATATATACTTATATTAACTCTTAACCCTAATAAACACATATAAATTCTTGTTTAGTTGTCACTCCACTCTTCATCTCCTCTCTCAATTCTCGCTTACCTCCTCTTCTCCCATTCTCGCCCAAGAACCCGCCTACTTTATCTCAAGCCCACACTACCCTACTTTCTACCTCCTATTTTAAAACTTAGGTTGAATCCTAGTTAGTCCATCATTCCATCTCCCATCCAGGTTTGTAGATCGCCACTTGAGCTGCCTCTTTATTTCCTAGATCGCACAAACAACTCTCCGCTCTCTATTATCGTCTAGCCTAGCCACATGCGAACTTAGCTTTATCTCCCTACTTATTTGTTTTTCAAATTTAAAGTCATCTTTTCACTACTCACCTTACTCAGACCATCCTTTATTAAGTTATCATTGATCCAAATTTTTTCTCTCTAGCCAACAACATTCCACATTTCATAGATTCGGCCTACCCTCCTCAAGCCGCAGTAAGCTCCAAGCCTAAACCTAATCCCCCTTGTGATCTCACAAGCCTGCCTCCCAAGCCGCACAACATCTTCCCCGGCCTTCCCTGCTTTATCAAGAGTGATCTAACACACTTCAACACACTCTCCTCCTTATTTTCTTCCAACACAATCTCACAACAACCTCCTCGCTGCTAATCCAACAAACAATCTCACCAAGTAGCCAAAACATCGCCCAACATCTCCTCTTCCTCTTGATCTGTCGCCCTATCTACATGCTTCTCCTCATTATTCTCCTAGAATTCCTTTTCACTGCCTCTCACTCTTTCTTTCTATCTCTCTCTCTCTAAAAGGTAAAATGAATATACGGTTGTCAACATTATCAAATAATCGTTGTTTGTGTGAATGTAAAATATAGGAAGTGAAGAAAATTTTAAGCAATTGTATTATTTCAATGTGATGAAAAAATGCGCTAAATATTTTAAGTACTCGCTTGTGATTGCTTTAACACAACAGAAAATTTGCTAGATTCGAAGTATTTGTTCGTGTTACTTCAACACGAGGAGAAAAATTAGGATGTTTTTCATACAGGTCTCGAAGGCCTATGTGACGTTTTTCATAAGCGTTTTAGGTATGAAGATATTTTGGCCACAGCGTCGAAAGACACCTACCATGTATGCTTTTTATAAGCGTGATGAGAAAGCTTTAGACTCTTAATACAACTGCTTACGTGGGGATGATATCGGGAGACTCTCGAATTTTAAGCTAAAGTACTATGTTTTTCAAGGTATAACACATGAAATTTTAAATATATGCTCATGTTGCTTCAATATTACTGCAAGGTTTGTCTGGGGTTAAGTACTCGTTTGTGTTGCTTTAACACGGGGAGGAAAATTAGGGTGCTTTCTCATGTAGATTTAGAAGACCTATGTGATGCTTCCATAAGCATAACATGTATGAAGACTCTTTAGTCGTAGTGTCATAAAATATCTACTATGCATGCTTCCTATAAGCATGGTGGGAAGATCTTAGCACCTCCGAAGCAATTTCTTATTTGAGGATGATGTCAGGATGCTGTGAAAAATCTATCAGAATTTTCAATAAATTGAATCTGCAAATAACTTAAAATTAGCACAATTAAAATAAATCTTCAAATCTTAATGTTATATGGAGTAAACATTAACTAAAGTTATAAATTGAATATTCAAAAATTTTCAGAAAGGTAATATCGATCAAGCAAATAAGTCATGAAGACTCAAATTGAAAGAACATTGAACTATAAAGGACCTAACAACTTGCTCACGAGGAACAACATAACTTTATAGCCTATTGATCGACAAGCACAAACAGAGTCCAAATGAATAATTGAATTTTCTAATAATCACCATCGAATGATTTGAGTAAGGTTGAATCCATTACATGTATCTCTCAAACAACTCTTATTCAAAGCCAATGCAACAACATAAAATGACCTAAACAATGAAAGGCATATGCATCTTGAAATAGTTATACATTCAAATTTATTGATATGAAATGCATGCATCCTAAACACAACATTGAAACGTGTGCCAACAATATAGAGAAAGAAGTTCTTTGCATGTGTCATAAGATATACTTGCATTTGAAATCAGTTCATTGAAATATATGCATATCGTCCAAGAATTTCAAATGCAACGAAGTTTCGACACATCTTGAGACACACTTGCATTTAAACTCATCATATCGAGGTGTGTGTAATTGGCCAATAAAGTTGAAATTGAAACCTACACACATTATGAAATGCTCTAAACAGCCCACATGGACCCCGACATGTGTTAAATTCTTAACTCAATATTTGAGGATGCTGCGCGGGCCAAAGGTAATAAATGATTTAGACTAATTTGACCCCAAAAAATATGCAATTGACTTGGACTAGAAATTATCTCAAAAATATATGCCCTCTAATAGAATAGAGTTGACAAAACTAATTAAAATTATGTGTTTAAGATTTGATATTTACATGCATAATACATCAAAGGCCTTAATTAGGAAATTTCATATTCAAAATTATAGATTATCTATTTTAATGTTAAAAGTACGACCATAAATTCTAATCATAGACTTGATACTCTACATTATGGATAGAGTTGACAAGGTCTATCCCAATGATGGTTGTGTTAATTGAGCCATAAATTCTAATCTACTTAGTTCGCCTTCCACAACTATTTGTCGGAGGTGATCAATTAGAAAAATTTTAGTTCATAAATGAGCCAATATCAAGTGTACCAATTTTGTTCACCTCAAATAATCCAAGAAGGCATGAAACTCATATCTTTTGTTTGTATGATTTGATCAATAGCTCCAATACATATTGTTACTGAAGTCTTCTAACCGTATAACTGGCCTCACTATATTACATAGTTCAAGTATATTCCCTCAATGGTTCTAACCTTGAATCAGGAACCATGACTGATAGGGAAAAAAGTTTTTGTTTGTTAATGTGGACTTAAAGATGTCTCTTTATACAGATATTAACCCAGGTCTACAAGTGTTGTTACGACTAACGCCCTTAACTGTAGGGCCTCACTATATTACCCATCAATTGAGTGCTATTTTAAAACTCACCAACAACAAATGAAAATTTGACGGTTCTTACATATATTTTGTGGGTCTCAATGATTTAACATTCAACCATCACTATCTCACTTCAACGCTCAAAAGTCAATTTTAAAGAATGGAAGAGCTAAAATATCCACAATTATAAGAAAGTAGAATAATGAACCATCCTCGCTTAAGGATTTCATATAAAACACTATGTCTATCCATTTATCTCTCATTATAACTTTAAAATATAAATGCACAAAATAAATATCCTTCTAGAAAATAATTATGTGTTTTGCATAGGACTTGTGCTAAATTTTCCCAAATCATTTTAAATCATTATTTTTCTTAAATTTTTAAAAAATATTTTTATATTATAGATTTAAGATTTTTTTTTAGCTCGTGCTCATATGAGCTTCTTGGTGACCATTTCCTCTAATAATGAAGGAGAGAAGCGAAATCAAAGAATATAAAGGGAGAAACTCTTAAGACTCGTGAATTCTATATAAATAATAGTAAAAAACTATTATATAGAAGTTAAAAAATTCTATAAGGAATTTTGGGGTTTCATATGCAATGTCATCCCTCATTTTTTTTTTATTCTCACAATGAACCTTTGTCTCCCCCCACTCATTCTATATCAGTTCGGACCGCCTCATCAAATCATTTTTTTTATTTTTTATTTTCTGAAAAGATCCCTATTTTTTCTCCAATCTAATATTTTTTATGTTATTGGATGTCAGCTATTTTTATTTTCATATATTTTGTATTTATCATTTTCAAAAATAATAAATAAATAAATATTTGATTTTATAATTAATATAATGATATTTAAATATATAAAAAAGAACTCAAATGATTATAAATTAAACACGTATGTAGTAATCATGTTAATCATATGAAGGATTTGTGGCTCACACTGATAGAAGAAAAATGTCGTTTCTTCAATCCCATGAATTTAAATCATATGCTTTATTATTAATCGTTCAAAAAAAAAAAATGAAATGATCAATATTGCTATAAACTTAGATCTAAAAAGATTAAACAAATCAGAATCAAAGTTTGATAGAAAATAACCCACATGAATTAAGTAAATATTTTACATGTTTCTGCCATTTTTAAAAGTAGAGGACCAAAATAATAGTTATGCACTATAAAATTTAGACTGAAGTAGTTTTATCATTTTCATATCAGACAAAGACGCAAATGAGAATCAATAAATACATATATTAATACCAGAATGACTAAGAGACGTTTATCAAGTGATCAGAATACAAGATTAATGAGAATCATACTGAGCAAAAATAAGCAAAGAATGACAGAGAAATGATAATAGACAACGATGATTCTTAATAAGATTTATCGACTTCAATCACAAATCGTAGAAGTTCTTGACATTTCTAAGCTCCCTCACATTTTAATTATCTCCTATGATGCATCACATTTCATGATAAAGAGATTTGCAGTGCTGACACATATCAGACACGATACGCACGTAATACATATCCGATATATGTCGAACACACGTAACGTGTCCAATTAAAAAAATAAAAAAATTGAAACACGTGTACTGAATAATTAAGTTTAAACTTTATAAATATTAATTAAATGTATATTTAAGTATTATATTTCAATAATTTATATTATATCAAATAACTTATATTTATTTTTGTATGCAATGCTTTAAAAATTATTGATAATTAAATCTTTTTTATTTATTATTATAATTTAATTGCTTATTATTTTTATTTTGTTTATTACTTTCAATAATTTTTTTATACTTTTTTTTACCTACTATAATTATTTATAAATAATATGTTGATATTTTATTCATTTTCTTGTATTATTAAATGCCAATATTATTTGTTCTTATAATATTAAAATTTTATTTATTTAATATTTATATAATTTATATGATTATTATATTATTTTAAAATTTACAATATTGTATATAGCCGATCCTCTATTTTTAAAAGTAGATATCCAATATTCAGAAGATCATCACAAGCAACCCAGTCCCCTTCATATAAAAGAATGAGAGCCTATTTATTATTTAAGAATAATATTTTAGTTATTTTGTCCAAAATTTTAACTATTCAATCAAATGATTTACAATAATTCCCTTGATTCTAGATTATTTCTTAGATATATAACTTTCTTGATGACATCCTAATTAATTAATCTTAAGCTCAATGTGCAGCTTATCCTCTATTGTTTATGGTTTTTCTGATGGTTTATGGTTCAATTGTTGTTCGGCTGGGTTGTTGGATGATGGTAAATATGTGTGAACTTTCGATTTGGGAAAAAAAGTTATTAAGTAGTTTTATCATTTATGGTCATTATCTCGATTCTTCCAACTATTTTAGGTAGGATTTGGATGAACTTCACCACCTAAAATCGATGTTCTTTGGTTTTGATGTTGTGAATCAACTTGTGATGTTCTTTTGGATTTTTAGTGAGTAATGGCTATGTTGTGTAACTTGTGTTAATTATTTGGATTTATTTATGTAACTTGTTGTTGTTGTTCAACAACAAATCAATTTTGTAGATTTAGTAACTTTGCTCAATGTGCGCCTTTAACCTCTTGTTTTGGTTATTCGATAGTTTATGGTTCAATCATTGCTCAGGGTTGTTGGAAGATGGTATATATGTGTTAACTTTCGTAGTAAGAAGTATTTATTAAGTAATTTTATCATTTATGATCATTATCTCTGCTTCTTCCAACTATTTTAGGTAGATTTAGGACTTCTCACCTAAAATTCATTATGACATACTTGGCCTTTTTATAATACATGTTATGTTATGGAGCTTCATTATTCTTTTGTTAATTCATTATGCTTTATAAATCGCTATGGCAATGAAATGATTTTCTATGTTGATAATTGGTTTATGTTGCATGAATTAATTATTGGATGTAAGAGTATTGAGTTTTTTATTATTACAAAGTGCAAATATACAGTGAGCAATTTAGTATTTTTGAGTTTTTAATATTTTATAAATCAATTATCTTCTTCATTCATTAAGTTGTAATTTATCATTTTTTTGTTTTAGATTTAAAATGGCAACACCACCGCTTGGAGAGGATGTGTTAGGATGTAAGCGGATAACCCAATCAGTGTCCAAATTGATATTGAGGAACGTAACAAGAATGTAGATGTTAATAATATTGAGTGAGAAGTTATTAATGATTTGATAAGATGATGATATACCGATCTTGAAAATCTAATCAATTAAGAAAAGAAAGAAAACATCACGTGTTTGGGAGGAGTTTAAAGAAGTTGTTCTTCAGATGGTAAAAAAGGAGAATGTATTCGCAAGAAAAGTGGCCATAGTAATACCTGCATGGATCAATAAGATGTTGATTTTAATTTAATTCTATGTTTTCTTTTTTTTTTTTTGTTAAAATATGAGAGATTGAATATTTAATTCTCAGAACTTATATGCATCTCTTGAGCATTTAATTTTTTCTTTCAATATTTTTGTAATTTTTTTGTAATTTCTTTTCATTACAAAAAAAAGTTACAAAACCTCTTATAATAAAAAACATTAATTTGTAATAAAACAAATACATTTTTCTGCATTTAATTTTTTATGGTTTACATTTTTTTTGTAATTTAGAATTTCATATATTTGTAATAAAAAATATCTCAAAAGATTCAAATTAATTTAATAAATATTTTAAAAAAATTTTTAATTGCTTTTTAAATTTTTTTTGCTTTTTTTTAATGAAATTATCTTCAAACGAGCCTAAATCGAATACTCAACGAGCCAAGCTCGAGCTTCTAAATGAGCCCAAGACTGAGCCAAGCTTGATCTTAATTTTCTCAGACGAGCGAAGTTCGAGCTTGGTTTATGTGCTCGAGTCGAGCTCGAGCTCAAGTGTCAAGCTCAAGCTCTCAATACTTGAGCTCAACTCGACTTCTGCTCTACTTAGGAGACTGCTTTTCAAAATTTAATGTTGCGATTGACGATTTTATTTTTGGAAATGAGATCATTCCAACCAAGAGCCCACTACGGAGAACACATGCATAAATCCCAGCTAGCTAGCTCTAACAAGAATTTTGCAAATTCTTTGATTTCTCCTAAGAAAATGGAGGGCTAAAGAAACTCTCCAAACTTGATAATCCGCCGAATTTGTTTTATTTGGCTGTATTTGAGAAGATTGCGATTTATTGTCATCTTTGTATTGATTCTACTCAAGCTGAAATGCTTTCGAGCCGGCTATATGAATATCTTCACTTTTCGATCGACATATAGACCTTTGAGTCATGGGATAAATAGAGACACACCCGCCATTGGGAGAAAAGAGATAAAAAAATTTTAGCTAAAACTAGTCATCAAACTTCCATAGCCAAACCGATTATTACTATTGTCACCAAGAATGAAACAACTCAAGCCTTGCTTAAGGCCAACCAACTGGCATTTATCCCATGGAACCGCCAAACTTACTCATCTATCCGATCTTTATTGACTCAAAGTACATTTCTAGTGTTGGAAATTTTAAATTTTACATTTCTAGTGAAATTGGAAAATTTAAATATTAAAGTATGCTTTCAAACAAATCCATTCTTTCAAAAGCATAATGAAAAATTCTAAACTAGGCTTGGTGTTTTGAACACTAGCAAAAAACTAGAGTACCTATTACCCGATTGACTAATTTCTCTGCCATCAAGCAAAACTGTTTACCTTCTATAGTGCTTATTGAAGGTAATCTTAGACGAAACATCTAAGACGACTCTCTCTAATCATATTTGTCACTATAGCTACTCCAAGCTTATCATGTATATATTTATTTCGTATGTTGTCTCTAAGTATAATTCCACTCATCTACTTAAGCATTCTAATCTCGCAATACATAGTTTAATTTTATATCTCTTTATCAGCCAATATTTTGCATCATAAAGCATTATAGGTCTCACCATCATCTTATAAAATTCAAAAGCCCCAATTTTTATTGGATGTTTTAAGATTAATTTGAGTTTGAATGAAAATAAAATTTCTTTAATTAATCCCAAAATATTCATTAAAACAAACCTAAAATTTTTTGGAGAATGAAATTAACATTATGACGCACTTACCATAAAACTTTAAGTCCAATGATTAGTAGATTAAAAGAAATAAAATTTCAAAATTTTAATGCCTATTTTTATAAAATAATTAATTAAAATTCAAGAAAATTAAAAAAAAAGATCAAAATAGGGCAAACCATTCTAGATGACTCCAATGAACCATATAAATATATTAAAATCTTTTGAAACTTATAAAACTTCAAAATAACCTAATTAGGAGATTAATTGAATTAAATAAATCAATTAATTGACATGAATTGCGAAAAATATAATAAATCAATCAAAACTTCAAAAATTTTATATAAACCTCTTTGAACTCATCCTTTAGAGAAGAACTAAAGATAATTAAAAGCTCCAATTAGTTCCTAAAATGTTGAGCTTAATTTGAGTTTCAATATAATCATTAAAATTTAAATTAACCCCAAAATATATCTTTCATCAAGATGAAATTAACAAGTAACTCCACTTGTAATAAAAAAATTAAAGTAAAATGATTTCTAGATCAAAAGTTGTTAAATTTTCAAGTTAGGTCAATTTAAATCAAGTTAAAATTGTAGAAATTATAAAATTAATATAATCAACTCAAAACATCTCTATTAACATTAGAACACTGTAATAAATATTTTCATGCTTTAAAATCATATAAATCTAAAGTCACTTAATTAGGATTTAACAAGTCATTAAAAACCAATAGTAATTGAATTTATTAAAGTTAAATTTCAATAAATAAAATATTATGCTAAATTTTAAAATAAAATAATATTTAAACCCTCATTAATAGAATCCTAAATTAAATCAAATAAATATCACGTAATCTTCAATTCAAACCAAACTATTAACCTAATGAAACATAAAATTAAACTGATTAAATTAACTACATGGAACCCTTTAATATTAGCTAAATCTGAAATTAATCTTAACCAAGCAAACTTAAGCCAAATCATTGATTAGTAGACAACTTAATCATGGAACCCTTACATGGAACACTTGTGGTTGATTTAACTTTTAGGGTTTAGCTCTGAATGATAGTACACTATACCTTGATGACGTATCCGATCACCTGAATAAATACATTTACGGATCTGCATGGCGTCTTACCAAGACAAATTTTCACATATATAATTTTGCCTCTCCTTTCACCACAGATTTGAAGGCGACTCTTTATATGTCTGTGAGAATTTTTCTCCACACCGCTATATCTTATTTCTCCCAAGTAGAGAGTTGAGCCGAGCGCTCCTCTAGATTTAGATTCGATGCGCTTGCTTTCTTTTGCTGAGTATAAGTCCTTACTTCTAGGCATTTTGTATCTTGTTGTTGGACTATAAGCTCTAGCATTCTACTAAGATTCCAACTTAAAATAAAAGTGCATTCTCTTATTTAAAATATAAAGCCTCACTGTAGAGCTAGATTGAAGCACTAGGCTTTCTAATATCATAGGTGCTTCCTACTTATTCTTTTTTAGATCATGTAAATAGGTCTTTCTATTTGAACTTTCTCACTTAATTTCTAGAAAATACATAATCCTTTGATAGTCTCGCTTTAAAGTCTTTAAAGATACTTATTGACTACTTTAATCGAGAGTGCCCTTAGAAAATTCTCGTTTCCTAAGATGTAATTATCCTAAGATGTAATTAATTATGAGCTCACTCTATAAAGGAACTAAAGAACCTAACATAAGATAAATCTTCCTTTACTTCTCCATGTATAGTTGAAGAAAGATCTCTGGTATATACATAGACCAATATGCCTAAGGGGTCTTTATTAAGTGATTAAGTCTATTGTACGGTGATATTTTTACCTCCCGAGATAGCACATCATACCTTAATATCGTACCCGATCACTTCAATAAGTACTCTAAAATCGGTGGTATCTACGACTCCAAATTAAAATACCACAATTAAATAGTTAGAAAAGTTTACGGACTTCTCAGTATCTAGGGGAATTTCAAACTTATTTCCCAACTAAATTCCATTAAGAACTCTTCAAATTTAGTCCTCCCACTTGCTTTCTAAAATTATCAAACATTTGATATCAAGGTTTAAAATCTATTGAGATGTCAGTCAATCACTTTAAATGAGAGTATATTTTAGAAGATTTATGTCTCTAAGATGTAATTAACTATGAGCTTGTCCCTATAGAAAACTTAAGGATACGGCTTAAAATAAATCTTGCTTTACTTCATCCATGTAAAGTAAGGGAAATATTTCTGGTATACATAGAGTCATCGACCTTATGAGTCCTTATTAGGTGATTGAGTCCATTATATAGTGATATGTATATCTTTCGAGATAATATATCATTTTTTATATCGTACTCGATCATTTCAATAAGTATCCCTAAGATCTGGTGTTCTATGAACACTCCAAATATAAACACCACTACACCCTCTTCTCTCAACTAGTGTATTTGCTCGAAAACATTTATCAAAAGATTTTTAGACCTTTCTTCACTCGCTCTTCTCTTTCGCACTTCTAATTATAGTTTGAGCTTTAATAAGTGTGTTCAAGAGCTTTTTAGTCCTAACATTAAATTGTCTCTATGAATTGTATGTATTGTTAAGGAGTGAAGACTGCAAGTTATAATAGGATAATATGAAGAAAAAAAAGATAGAAACAAAATAAGTAGTATTTAGAACTTTTGTATCAAGCTTATGTAAGCACTGACAAGACTCTTTTCAACTGTTAATTTCTCTCATGTGTAAAATGTAAATTTATTTATAATTTTTAAGGTGTTGTTTTAATTTTTTAGTTGTTGCATATATTGATCCTCTTAATTATATAAGATATTTTATGCATTTGAGTGTCATAATGACATTGGAATTTAATGAATTTATGTATATTATATTTTTCTCATCATAACATTCTATTTTGATTATAAATACTAATACTTGAGAATTATTTGATTCTTTAAACGGTATCATGACCTTTTTGGTTATACTTTGAAGTTCTTGATTTAATAATAGTGTGATTTTCTTAAAGAAGTAAAAAATTTACACAGATAAAAAAGTAAAAGAAGAATTATTTTCTGTTTAATTGGCTATAATTTGTTCAATTGACTATTATTGTAGACTAAAATAGTGACTGTTTTTGCTTATTTTCTTAAATTAATTATTTTGTTTTTAAGTTTTATTTTTATTTTTTAAATAATAAAATTATTTTATGAAAAATTAAATAAATATATTTTATGTGTTCACTTAAAATGCTTTAGCTTGAAGATTAATTATGATAATAGATTGTAAAACCAAACGAAAATCTTAAGTATGTTTTTTTTAAAAAAAATTAATATATTAAAATTTTGGATATGTAATCGATAAATAATTTTGAGAGAGATAATTTTGTTTTTGTTAAAAGAAATTTGATGCTTCACTCGTTACTATATTTTTTTGATGTTGTTTACATAATTTTTAAATAAATAAAAGTATATTTGAAATTATTAAAATTAAATTTATTTTTAAGTTTATGTGGTATGTATGAAAAAATAATACACTTTTGATGTATTTGGATTTACTTTATAAAACATTTATTTTAACTGATTTATTAAAACTAGATTTTGAATTTTAGAAGTTACGTAATTCAAATATTGCATGAAGATTTATATTTAATTAAATAAATTTCTTATAAATTATGAGATACATAATATTATGTTTTCCTTCCCTGTTATACCATTTATATTGCTATCAGATAATAAAAAGATAAAACAGCAAGACCAATGTGTGCCACGTGATATCCTAAGAATGGATAAAAATGCCAGAGCAAGGGCACCAGGAGCAGCACTGAACTAAAGGAAGCTTTACAATTTATTTATATTTTTTTATAAATGGTATTGTCAACTGCTACCTCACATTATTAATTGAAAAAAGAGACCACTATTCTACAAATTATTCGTATCGACAGATATTTAGATAAGTATATAGAGATTAAGATTAAGATTAGATTTAGATTTAGTTTTGGATTAGAGTTTAGGATTTAGAGTTTAGAGTTTAGAGGCAATAAATGATCACTTCCTACGAAGGTGATAATCCCACAAAAAAAGGAGAGAGCCCCAAAATTTATTTTAGAATTGAAGCATTCCCCGCCAAATTGTATAAAGAAATATTCAGATGATGTTGAATGATAATTTGTGAATTAAGTATATTAAGGATATTTTATATTTATGGTCATGCATATTTAATTAAAATATGTTAATGTACTAGTTATTAATTTAATAATTATGTGATTAGCATCAAAATTAAATTATCTAAATAACAGATAAATTATTAAAGAAATAAAAAAGTTATATTTACAATACAGATACAAAATTGAAGTTTATTTCACTAAAGATTAAAAAAAAGTTATTATATAATAATTATTAGATCTTACTAATAATATTAATGATTTTTTTCCATTACAATGAATCTCTTGACATAAACGAAGAATAATTGTCAGTAAGATATTGAATAACTATTTGAGACACTTTTTTTTATGTTTTATTTATATTTTGCTTAAAAATAAAGATTTGATTATTTATTTTAAAATTTAAAATAAATTCACATAAAATATACTCTAAACAAACATATTTTCAAAAACATAAAAATAAAAACAAAAAACAAAATAAAATTGATTCCAAATTGCCCTTAATAATCATTCTTGAAACTAATATTGAATTATTTTTGTGTGGCAAAATTTAGCACAAGTCCTATGGAAAATATAATTATTTTCTTGAAGGTTATTTATTTTATGCATTTATATTTTTAAAGTTATAAAATGAGAGATAAATGGATAGACTTTGTCTGCAAGGTTATCCTGAAAACAAAAAAAAACAAAAAAACAAAAAAAAAAACAAAAAAAAAAAAGAACAGATTTACAAACCAAAGAAGGAGAGGTGTTTGGTTAGATCGGAAGGCAACCCACCCACCGGAGATAGGCGGGTGGAGGAGAAGGAAGAAGGTATTGTGGGAAAACATGAGAGGGAAGCTGTTGAGGTCGAATGGGAAGTGAAATGGCGGCGACGGTGGTGGAAGGAGGGGAAGATTGTCTTATTCTCGGCGGCTCGGCCCATGAAGTGCACCAGGCCTGGTCGTAGGCGAAGGCCGCCTCCGGCGAGTAAATGATGCCCAGTCACACACGTGTCCTCGACCACGAGACGCGTGTGTTGGCCGCGTAGCGTCTCAATAGCCGCTTCCTCACACCACGGAAGTGTACTCCCCACGCGCGAATCCGATGTATGGAAGCAGGCAGTGAGAAAGAGAGAGTTTTCTCCGGGGTTTGTTCGTTTATCTCGTTCTTTATGGGGTGTTTGGCAATGGCTTAATTTTTAAATTGATTTAATTTTTAAATTAGTCTTAATTAATAACGAAATTAGCTAATTAACTCATTTAAAAAAATTAAAATATTCCTCATCAGTCAGGGCGAATGACCGACCAAATAATCACCAATTTGACACAAGAAAATGATTTTTAAAACCAACTTAAGTGGCCATATCGTGATCGTGTCGATTTTGGTTATGGTTGGAAAGGAAATTCTACAACTTTCACATGGAGAATCTGCAGAGAAGATGATAAATTTTAAGTCAGCGAAAAAAGTTATTACACAAATGTTTTCATTATATGATTATCAAATACATAATTCATAATATCAAACGCCTAAATTTATTCTATATATAAATTGAAGTTACAGTTTCTTATTCTTAAAAAATAATCGCCTTTTCTTAACAAATAATTATTTTTTAAAAAATAAAGAAATTACAATTATATATATATAATTAAATTGATATAATAGAATTATATGATTCATAATTGATAGACAAAGTATAATTCACTAACTTAAAATTTTATAAATACAAATCATACCTGAGATTTGTTAAAATGTCATTGCAATTATTTTCAACGATATAACAGATCTCGATGATGGTGATACGCCAAAAAACTGAGCTATTGTGATTTAAAATCATAGTTAGGATCAAAAGAATCGATAGGTATTTTAAATTTTTTAAAAGGTTAATTAGCTAATTTCATTATTAACAGTTAATTAAAATTGCCTTTAAATTAAATTTTAATTAAAGAATTAGTTAATTAAACCGTTAAAAAGAAATTTATATTTACAGGCCCATGGCAGAATAGACTACCGATGTATGCAAAATTATTTTTTTAAAAAAAAAATTAATAAACGTTTTTTGGCCATATCGCTCATCATTCGATTTTTGGTATCGTTGAAAGGAATTTAAAACTTTCATGTTGACAAGTTTTGATAATCTCGACTAGAAAATAGCATATATATAAATTTTAGATGAGTGTAAGTTATTACGACAATATTTTTTTGTCATAATACAAGGATTGTTAAATACATATAATTCCTGGTAATATCAAACACTCTCAATATATTCTATATATAAATTGACTAATTAACACCCATGAGAAGAGTCCAACTACTTGATAAAAAAAATGAATCTCTTCATTCAAATTTCGATTGTTCATTTGTTAATATTGAACTTAACTTGACACTTAAATAAAAAATTCATACTTTCATTCACATGAATAAAATTAAGAATTTTATAATTTATTTATATCCAAATATTCATGGTAATGACTCCATTAAGAAAAGAAAAGTTTAATTATACAATTGTATGACTTTAACATGTTCAGTTGAAGAACCTCAGATAATGGAGAATGAAAAGTTAGGATATATCACTATAAGATGAAGACACTAACATAACACAATAAAAAACTGAGATATACCACGCTTAAAAAATATATAGTACAAAAGGCATTTAACATTAAAATATAATAATTGCATAAATTAAATAAAGATGAAATGATTAATGAGTTTTAATATATTAGTACAAGAAAATACATATATTTATAGTACTTCCAAAATGATAACTATAGCTTAAATTGATAGTGTTCATTTGTTTTAGAAATTAGGTAAATGGAAGTATCGATTAAATTAGGCCTATTTGGATCAATCTTATTTTATGTTTTGATTTTGTATGTTATTTTAAAAAACATATTTACTTAATATATTTTTATATTTAAGAAAATAATTATTTAATGTATTTAGATGTTTTTATTTTTTGTTTTAAAATAAATCATATTATTTTTTATAAATAATTAAAAATAATTTTTGGACATTTTAAATGTCTTGAAAACAACTACCATTATCAAATATGTTTTATTTTGATCAAAATAAATACATATATACAAATAGTTTTAAATTAGATTTGAACTATATGTAATTCCATTATTAAATCTTCCATCCTCTCATGAGTTAACCAAATTAAATAAACAAGAACATCACTAGATAACAATAAATGAAATAGGAATGAGTAAACATAAAATATATAAAGTCAAAATACATGCCATCAAACGCACAAAAAACATAATACATCTATCAAGAATGCTAATGGTGAATCACATCAGCCAGATGTAATGGATGGTGGTCTCCGACATCAGATGAGTTTATGGCCTCTCCCTTCCATCTCCACCTTCATCCTAACTGGTGAATAGGGTGAGGCCAAGGATGAATAGATGAAACTATATGGTGTCATGAAATGACAAGACCATATGCGGATCATTATGGGTGCATTTGATACATTTGTGAGCATAATGGAGCATGTATTATGATCGTACCATGAAAGAGGATCACATCCATCGATGAACATTGACGGCTACGCAAGTGTCTGGAATGTGGTATCCTTATGAAGTCAGATATATCGCCTCAAGAAACAAGATATTCATCAAAGATGTCCGATATTTAGAGACATCTAAAATAAGAAAATATGTCCTGATTCAAATATTCACGCTGATATACATAAATTTATGAGTAAAGCAATGAAAAGTAAATTTTAATATTATACATTTAAACCAACCATAAATTAGAGGTAAATAGAGTCTAGGAAGTGAGTCTTAACATGTATGTGAAGCCATGAATACCATTCATGATCTTGATCAATGTTATCATGGCATTTAATAATACAAATTAACTCGTTGACAAAATGTAAGATGGAATAAACCAACATAAATTTTCCTGATCAAGCATAAAGATCTATCAAAATATCGTAGACATGCAATATTAATCCCATGGGTGTACCACTCTTATTTCCAACATATGATGGTGATTTCTAAATAGATATTTGATAATCATATATCCACAAAGATTTCTATGAAAATATGGTTGAGGATATAACATAAGTTATTATTTCAATAAATGTCAATAAACATTACATCAAATCAATTCACTCGGAATATTCAATCATTAAAGTATATTGATGATGGTATTTCGAATATAACCTCTATTCCATTAATCAACATAAGTCACAATGTCTAAGATATGGAATATGTAATGTACTTCCTCTCAATTTAATGTTACATATCTCATGAATAAAATTAATGTTTCCATTTGAAATTCTCAAATTCACACAAATAACTCATAAAGTCTTTCAAGAATGTAATGATATTATCTTTGAATAAATATTTCAAATGTTACAATCTTGTAATTCCTCAAAAAATAAAATGTGATCTGATTTAAACTGAATTGAAAAGCCATTTTTGCTAATAAATTTAGATTTTTTTTCGAAGAGAAAAGCTTTCCTTCATAAAAGAACCAAATACTCAATTTATTAATAAAGTAAACAATAATCTATTTTCTATAATGATTTTTAATTAGGTTCAAACAAATGAAGAATTTTCAATATTTTGTAAGATTTAACTTAAAAATAACTTAACAAACTTTCATGATAATCATTCATTAATTTTATATTGAACTTGATTAAAATGCAAAATTTCTATGTACTAATTACTCCATCTATAAATAATAAGAATTCATGCTTTTCATCTTTTAAATCAATATACTACTATAAAGATAATAGATAATTAAAATCTTAACAATTGATGTTTACAAATCAATTAAATAGAATGAGTTCATTCCGTAATTTTTATAATTTGAATGAAATCATTATCCACCATATTATATGTTTAAATACAAGAATCAATCTTTTAATAAAAAATATAAAAATTATTGAAATGTATTTAAAGATAATATTACATCAATTACTCATAAATGGAAGATAATTGATTTTATAAAATTTTTCATTTATTTTCTATAAAATCAAAATAATTTTTCACAATATATTTATAAAATAAAATCATCTAGTTATATTTTCATATATAAAGAATTAAATTACATAAATTTGCCATAAGAATCACTAACTTTAAGAAAAAATAATTTAATTTTAAATATTTTTTGTATAAAATATTATAATTTAAATGATTGAATATTGATAAATCTTTTAAATTTACATATTAATTGTTCTTTTAATCATTAAATCATATAAACCATAATAATCATACACATAATACCACCTATTCTTTATAAAATCCAATAAAAAAATATAAAATAATTAATAATTCTTTATTTCTCAATAAAATTTCTTTAATTCTACAATATTTAATTTACTAATTTTAAATATATTAATAAATATTTATGATTAAATTATCTGCAAGTAAGCTATTACTATAACTAACAACATAACTTTACAAAATTCTATATAAATATTTAATTCTAAAATTTATATTTATATAAAAAAAAAAATTCAAAACTTTAATACAAAAAATATACATAAAAATAAAACAAAAATATTAACTTCACACAAAAAATAAAAAAATAATTCTAAATATTTTTAAAAAAAATAAAATTCAAATCCTTCAAAACAATAAATTCAATTCACAAAAAATCACAATTATCACTTATAAATGAAAAATTAATTAAAATAATTCAATTGTAAAACAAAATATCTTCAAATAAAATTCAATTCCAAAGAGATAGCAATGATTTAACAATGACACAATGAAACAAAACTTCAAACATATTAAATGCAAATTCAAATTTAAATACCCAAAAATTTATAAATTGTAAATCAATAAATAGTACATAAATGATATATTATTTTCTAAATAAGTCTATAGATTTTAAAATAATTTCTTTTATCTTCAATTGAGGATTTTAAAATCATCAATTACAATTTAACTTAACATCTCAATTAAGTTATACTTATATTCAAGAGATTACCACTTTACTAGTATTGTGTAATTAGGAGAAGAATATCCATTACTTCTCTGATTTCTCCATAATAAAGCTTCAACTCTGTTCTTCGATCTTCTCATTAGTTACTTTCTTAAAATTGATGATTGTATCATTCTTCCTTTTAATTTTTCAGACGATGGCAATAAAACAGTCTTTTTTAGTAAACCCTCATCATGTTGGTTGCTTTCTATTTGACTGTAGGCGATAACAGTTATCGCAAAATGATAGCCAAGATACTTTCATATTTAGGAACATCTGTGAGATAGAGCCATAAAGCTTTATTTGCAAACTTTCTCTCCCTCATCAAACTCAAAACAATTTTCATTTTACATTGCTCGCTATTTGGGATAACTTTAAATTTTTTGTTCGCTCATCAAATTTATATCAATATGTTAGACATTTGTATTAGTTAAACTTTCAAACTTTATTGGAATGAAGAAATACATTTCATAATTTAAAGAGACACACAAAATAAGTTAGATCCACAATACGATATCTAAAAAATACTACAATAAATTAGATCTACAATTTAAAGAGATACACAAAATAAGTTAGATCCACAAAATAAATTAGATCCATACATGTCACAAATGCATATTACCCTTTTGTTTTGAAAAAAAACTCAAACAATACCTTTTCCGCCAAAACGCCGGATCCTGCGGCGGATCAAGCTGGCGGAAGGTCGACCTTGGCCATTGATGGTAGCAAGCGTAGGGCGCGCAAGGGTATAGGGAGAAAGAAACGAGGGAGAGAGAGATCGGGATCGGGATTCCAATGTCTCGTCCCTTTTAAAAAATATATATTTTTTTAGTACCAATGGGCGATCTACCGACCGGGTCAGCGCCCGGTACGCTATTTTAAATTTTTTTAAGGGTTAATTAGCTAATTACATTTTTATTTAGGGTTAATTTAAAAATTGCTTTGGCAATATATTGGATAAATTATAATTAAATTTAATGATATATTACTAAATCAGTAATACTCAATTAAAATTTATTTAAATATATATTAATTAATCAATTACTAATATTAATATTAATATTAATTTAAAGTAGTATGCATTAATATTAATTATTAATTAATTAAAATTAATAACTATTAAATTTTATTACTAGATTATTATTCTAATAATTAAATTATGTTAAGGTATGTGAAAGAATAAAATATTTTAAATTAGTTAATTAATAAACTTATAATAATTATAATTATATCTATTAAATTATAATTTAATTTTAATAATTTATAAGTCAATCATCAATAATATTTTATTAAATTAGTTCAAATTAAGTTAAATTAAATTAAAAATATCAACTATTATATTAACTAAAATTACTTAAATCTAATTATCTATCAAATGATAATTATATTTAATAAATTATTATTAACTTATAATTACATATTAATAATAGTTAATAATATTAAATTAAAATTAATTTTATCATAATATTTTAATTAAGCAAAAATTAGTAATTAAATAAATTATTTAAAATTAAGATTTTTTAAAAGGATTAAAAAATTGACGTTAGCTGGAATTTTTTTCTACCGTCACGTCTTCCCAATTTCTTCTAGCTAAGTTTGTGTAAATCATGTAAATCCACCCTTCCAATAGGATTTACTAAATTCGAGATTTAAGAGGATTTATCGGATTTATTAGATTTACAGGATTTACTAAATTCGGGATTTAATAAATCAATTTTTTACATTTGACAAAAATACAAGAGAGAGCGTGCTAACGTGAAGCAAGAATGGATAGACGATGCGAGCGACAACGAGTATGGATAGTCATTGCTAACTATTGGCCCCATTGTTAATCAATTGTTAGTTACCAATTATTCTATAAATAGCATTCCTAGTGTACCGATTAAGCATATTTAGGATATATGATATAGGGTATAAGGTATAGGTATTTTCAGAATAGTGGAAGCTTCTTTTAATTCAATTAATAATGTGGGAATAAATGACATTTAAATAGAAATTAAGAATGTTATTTATAGAATAGGAGTTTAATTCAACAATGTGGGACTAAATGATGCCAATCTGTGATCGGATGGTCCTCCTTAGGCCGCACCCTCCTCGACTCATCTCTGGCGAGGCGAGGCGAGATCCTCGCCGTAATGGGAGCCAACCGATCCGGAAAATCCACCCTAATCGACGCCCTCGCAGATCGCATCGCCATGCCCAGCCTCGGAGACGGCGGCATCTTCCTCAACGGCGAGATTTTAGATTCCAAGATCCAAAATACCATTTCCGATTACGCTGCAGCACGACCTCCTCTTCCCGATGCTCACCGTTGAAGAGACCCTCATCTTCGCCGCCGAATTTCGGCTACCGCTTGGCTCTCCGCACCAAAGAAACACGCCCGCGTACAGGCCCTCATCGACCAACTCGGCCTCAGCGGCTTCCACCATAATCGGCGACGAGGGCCACCGCGAGTTTCCGGTGAGAGCGTCGTCCGCGTGTCCAGGCACGGACATTATCCACGATCCCATACTCTTTTTTTGGACGAGCCAACGTCGGGCTTGACTCAATCAGGCATCGAGTCTAACCCAACCCGACTCAAAAATCTTCAACCCAGAATAATTTCGAAGTTGAAATTTTCAGAACTCGACTGACAACTCATTTCGATAACACGACTATTATTTTCAAATTTATAATAACCCACCAACGACTCAACCACTAATATTAAACGCTTCATAACTAACCCGACCCTCTAACTCAACCCGACCTAAACCCAAACTCACCCATATAAACTTAATAATGATAAAATCTAAAATAATTTATTTAACCAAATAAAGGAAAATTTAAATATTAAATATTATTACTCAATTTCATGATATCCTATAATATTTTTATGAGATAGTTCTAAATTCTAAATTAAATGTTTAAATCTCTAGGCTTTATTCTTGATATTATAAACAAATAATATTACAAATAATTAAAAAAAATAACACTTAATTAATTAAAATTACATTCACAACACTAACCCATACAATAATCAAATTTACACCCACAACTCTTCAATACACTCTAAAACAAAAACAAAATCTTCAAGTCTCCAACTCCAAGCAAGCTCAAAGAGTCAAAGTGAACTTCAAGATTAAGTCACAAGTCACAACATGTAAAAAAATTCTGCTAAACATCTTAAGAAGAATAACAATAATATTACAAATAATTAAAAGAAAATAACATTTAATTAATTAAAATTACATTCACAATACTAACCCATACAATAATCAAATTTACACCTACAACTCTTCAATACAATCTAAAAAACAAAAAACAAAACTTCAAGTCTCCAACTCCAAGCAAAGCTCAAAGAGTCAAAGTGAACTTCAAGACCTTTAAGTCACAACATGTAAAAAATTCCTGCAAAACATCTTAAGAAGAATAACAATATATATATACAAGATAATTATCAGTTATCACCAGCATATTCATTATTCACCATATCATGGGATATGGGAGTCCTATACAAATAAAGAAAACATGAATACAACCAATCCATGATACAAATGCCTGGTTCATACAACCAACCCATACGATAGACACCAAAATTTAAATAAACAAGAAATACAACAAAGAAATACAACAACCGTAAGAAAGTGGAAAACCAATTTACGCTCCCAAGAATAGTCCAGAATACTTACCACCGATATAGCCAAAATTAAACAAACAAAGAATACGGAATACAAACAAACAACAAATTCAGATCGCCTAACATAGTCCAAAGAAGACCAGTCACCAATAATGACCCAAACAACAAGAACACAGAATACTATACCAAATGAAACAACACAAAATACAAAGAAATACAAGTTAACAACATAATCAGATCACTATAGTAGAAAAATAATAGCAAATAACACAAAGAAATACAACAAAATACAAGCCAAGACAGATCACTTTGGGTAGTAAAAATAAAGAAATGAAAGCAAAATGCACCACTAAACTCAAGAAGTTCACTTCACAAACCAAACAATAACCCAATTGTTAATCATATAATCTTATCACTTGACAAGTGACATAACATCTCATTTCATCAAGTGAATCATTTAATCTACAACAAAAAAGACTTCAATTATACACAATAGATAGAAGTGATTTAAATGAAAATTTACTAAATTTATTAAAAGAAAAGACTAAACCAGATTATTATAACAATTTCGTGATACCAATGCTTCCAATAATATCATGTTTTAGGTAACTGACATTGATCAAGAATCCTCCCGCTATTAAAATGCACTTGATTCAAAGAGAATTATACACAAAACACCACGAGCATTGCAAAGAACTTCGTGAAACCTATATTGGTTGCCTCCACAATGCAATATGTCTAAATCCATTTTCTATCAATCCCAGTTCATCTAAGTATAGCTCAAGCTGATTTTCTAAATATCTTCTTCATCAAAAGAGTCAAAATCCTTAACAAAATAAAAGTATAATATAAAATGTCAACTAACTCAAAAAAAATTGACCAAAATAAAGTATAGAAATGATTTTGAAATTGTGGAATGCCCGAATTATCAATTTGAGATGTTCTAATGAATTCTCAAGTAATGATGAACCTTCCATGCTTGATTTTGAATAATTTATAAATAATGAAAATAACTTCCTCACATTTGCAACTTGTAAATCACCTCCATAAAGTTTTTGTAATACCATTCAAGAAATTAAATTTGTACCTTGGATCAAGAATAAATGCATGCAAGAATTACACAAAAATCGACCAATATTTCTCAAATTTTGAAAGCATATTTACACCATCCTTCCGATGTAGTCATTATAACTTGAACTTTCATGCTTAATGTCATATCTTGAAACTAAAAATAGAGATTTGTCGTAGATATCTTGTTTAAAATACATGTAATTTCATAAAAAATACTAAGAAATTGTATATGCGATAATTTTCCCATTCAATTGGTGATGGACAACCTTGTAGTTCGAGTCACCCAATTCTAAATGAGAAGGCATTATAATAGATAAAGACTATCAATAATAAAAGTTGAATTCCACCAGAGGAACATCTTGCCTTAGTCCCTTCTTTTTCATCAATAAACTTTGTTTAGACACCCAAAAATTTTTGTTTTCTGTTTGAGAACTTTTCACACATATTTGATACTTTCACAACCTTTGATATGAGCTATCAATGTCTTTAAACCTTGAACAATCAAATTTATGATATGTGCACAACATCTATGTGAAAGAATTCCATTGCAAAGTAGCCATTCTTAAATTTAAATGATTTCATGAATTTAATGTAGACATTATTAAATTTAAGATTATCTAAAGTAATCGAAAATTTTTTTTCAATCTCCCAATCAAGTAAAAGTTTGAATTACTTCAAATAATGCAAGATGCGAGGTGCCATAAACTGAAATTTTAAATTTTTTTTTGCAATTTCCAATTATTATCAATGAAATGTGTCATAAACAAATAAATCCATCAAGATTTGATAAGTCCATAACTGAAAGCAAACTCGACTAGTGGTACTTTGTAGCATTATTCGATTTGCCCCTTCTTTCATGAACATCTTTTGCAATCTTTCTAATAGTATTTCTTGAAACAAATTGCAAATCTCGATGCAAATAACATAAAAGTGCTCTAAAATCATACCATTCAACACATTGAAAAGGTAACCATAAATGTAAGCAATAAATTGTTATTAACTGTAGCATTATGGAAATAAATGAAGAAGAATTACTTTGCAAAATAAGTCCTATATCACGTATCCTTTTTTGCAAGTTTGTAAATGACGTTTCAAATTGTCGACAATTTATCACATATGTAGGTTGCAAACACTTTTACATTTGCATCTTTGTTTCCCATCATTTTCTGTAGTAAATCAAAATATCCCCAAACAAATGATAACATTTTTCTCTTCTAGCATGTCTATTGTTTGTCTTCATTAATTGTTTGAATTTCATTGTCACCAATATCTCCATAAAAAAAAACTTCATTTTCTTGAGCATTAGTATAGTAAATCCTCCATCTAAATTAAAAAAATTTGATAAGAAATATATAATACATTATATATGTGTTACACTTTCGCCTTTCATGAAACCATAAAATATCGAAGAGCTGCACTATGAAAGGAATGACAATGATAGATAATTAAATTAAGTATTGAGTCATAACCCCATAAATGAATTCCTTGACATTTTAGTTAGATAAGTCAAGGCAAAATTCAAAACCAATGGTTAGTACACAAGACGGTTCCTCGTAAACAAAAAAAAGAAATCAGCCTAAAATGTCATAAGCTTAGTCAACAAGAATACCACCAAATGGAGAGAAGATTGCATAAAAAAGTCTTTTCGACGCCAAAAAAAGAAAAGAAAAAGGCATGTATATCAACAACCACAAATGGAGATAAACACAGAAATAATCACATTTAATGCCATCCATATTCCATAGTCCATACAATAAAAAAGAAACGATCACCAAACATAATGACGAGAAGGAATGAAGGATTGATTTTCGATTACCTCGAAAAATGAAAGATTCAAAGAAGATGTGATGGAGTCGAGAGAAAGAAGATGTGAGATGGCAACGCCGGGATTCGCCACTACCGAAATCGGAGAGAAGAGGTAGAAATTAGAGTGAGTCCCCACCAGGAAGGAAAAGTGGAACAGAATAGACAGAGGGAGAGAAATTATTGAGAGACAAAATCATTCGCTTTGGATTTGCTTATTAGTTATTTCGTGCTTTGCCTTTTTTCCAGAACAGCCGTAAAAAATCGATGGTTCATGCCAGAAACGCTGTGAGAGAATGCAATCGAGTTGTTCGTCATTTGGTCATTTGGGTTTTGTTCAACTCAACAACTGAAATTCTCATATATTACAAAACCCTAACAAAATCTATTTTATCAACAAACCCGATTTTTTAAGTAGTATTGAGTCTCTCATTTTTGACATACTTGACTCCACCATCGGCACGGACATTATCCACGATCATTTGTGTTGACTATTTAGATCTTGCTAACTGTCATTGATAAGTTTAATTTCTGACTTGTAAGTAAAGATGAGGTAGCTTGCTTTGATTACTTTTCTGGACCTTTGCTTATTTGCAGTTTTTTAATTATTTTAGATATTTTCTTTTCAGGGAACCGTCTATCTTAGCCTATCATTTCACTTTGAGCAGCCTTATTGCTTTTGGCATAACTAGGCAGCCTTTTTCCTTATCTGGGGTCGCTTCTGCCATCTCAGTCGGGCTGTATGCAGGCTATTTCGTGCTAGAATCAGGAAACTATTTAATATAAGAGTAAGCATCTTTGGTCTTGTTCATGAATCTCTAAGCTTTTTCGATTCCTCTCATTATCCCTTCTTTTTGGCATGAAAAAGATTATGTAGGCATTGTAGTATAGGAAAGGTTTATTTAAAGTGAATGGTTCATGTGCTTTTTCATCAAGATTAACAAGTATTCTCTTTATTTGATGAAGTAAAAGTTTCTTCTCTTTTCTTTAACTATGTTAATCAAACCTTGTAACTAGGATAATGTTGCTATTTGGCAAGATTTTCCATGGGATTTTTTTTTTTACCTTTTGAAGGAAGTTCAATCAGAAAAAACTAAAATGTGTATTATTTCAGGTGACGATAATTCCAAAGTAGCAATTATTGTATATCAAAATTTATATTTATCATGCGAAAGTATACTAAGGTGATTTTATGTATAATTATCATCCTCAAATTTTCTATCTAATATCGTGATATTAAAGGATTGTACATGCATTACCATTTAAACGTATGATTATTTTTAAAATGACTTAATTAATCTTAATTGATTTTAAAAATTATTTTTATAAAATAAAAAGATAATCGTCTCAAATACATGAATTTTTTATTATTTTGTTTTGGTGGTTTTAAATCAGGAGAGAGAAAAGAGAGAGAGAGAGAGAGAGAGAGAGAGAGAACGTTTTATTTTATTAATTTAATTAATACAATTATTTAAAATATATAATTTAAAATATTTTTATAAAATATTTAATAACCAAATATTTATATATTTATTTATTAATTAATTTATTTATATATATATTAAATATAATTTAAAAAATATTTTTAATTATATATATAAATTTTATAAATTTATTTAATATTTTTTATTAATTAATATAATTATTTGAAATATATAAATTTTTATTAATTTTTGTTAATATATAATATAAAAAATATTTAAAATATAAATAAATAAATTTTAATAAATAAATAAAGAAAGGAATAAATTATATAAATATTTTATAAATTATATAAATAAAGCAATTATATATATATATATATATATATATATAAATTTATTTAGTTATTTATATATTTAAATTATATAAATTTTAAGTTATATAAATAAAAAAATATTTAAAAATATACAAATAAATATGTTTTATATATATATATATATATATATATATATATATATATATATATATTATATATATATATACATATATATATATATAATTAGTTATTTATTTCTTTAAAATATATAATTAGTTAAATAAATAAATAAATAATTGTAAATTATAAACATTTAGTTATTTATATATTTATAAAATATTTAGTTATATATATATATGAGATATATATATATATATATATATACATATATATATATACATATATATTTATTTATTTATTATATATTTATTCCTTTCTTTATTTATTTATTAAAATTATTTATTTATTTTATATTTATATTTATTATTTTAAATTTTGTTATTATATATTTGCCTTTATTTATTTATTAAAAATTATTTATTTATTTATATTTTATGTTTATATTTTATAAAATATTCCTTTTTTATATAGATATATTATTTTTTTTATATTTATATTTTTGATTTTTTATTTATTAAAAATTTATATATAATTAAAAATTTTTAAATTATATATTTAATTATATATATAAATAAATAATTAATAATTAAATATAATATTTAGTTATTAAATATTTTATAAAAAATATTTTAAATTATATATTTTAAATAATTATATTAATTAAAAATTAATAAAATAAATTCTCTCTCTCTCTCTCTCTCTCTCTCTATCTTTCTCTCTCTCTTTTGGTTTGTAAAACCACCAAAAATATACTGAATTATTTTATGTAATTAATATTTTTATAAAAAATTTTTTTCATTTAAATGCTCAATTAAGATTAACATCAAGATATTTTAAAAATGTAAATGTTAAATCTCCAAACACAATTTGTTGCAAAATTAAAAAGGCTGTAATTGTGGAATAATCCAAACTCTGCATGCATGCAAGAGCGTACTAGATCTGATGTCGTTACAACTGATGCTATCTTTGACATGGAAATTTGATTCTTTTATTGCGTTTTAATTTTAAAGGTGTTAACATATGAGGCTTTGTTTCACTTGCAACCAATACTTATGTTAAAGTCCTGCTAATGAATTTACTGAAGAGATGCAATATATATCAACACTTGAGGAATTAAGGCCAAATAAATCATTTATATATTCTAATACATGCACAACAAATGAACAAATTCTCTAGAAAATAATGAAGAATATTTTGACATGCAAACTCTAGATATAATAAGGATCACACTAAGATCAGCAGTTTTAAGGCATTGCATACTACTTTAGATGCATTTGAAGGAAACCAAGAATTTGGAGTTTCAGAAGATGAAGAAATTACAAGTGATGAGTTTCTATGTTGTTGCATGATTCTGGATTGGTTAGATACATTTCCGCTAGTTGTGTTCAAGCATCAAGCATAAAAGCATGAACTTCACATCCATGATTGCTAGGGATTTCATTCATTCAAAAAATTCTTAGCATTAATCGAATAATAAGGAAGATGGCTCGAGTATAGTAGGAGAGAACTACTAAAGCTGCCTATGGTACCTTAATCTCTAAGCAAAGGTCCCATATGTTATCACGCGACTTCAATATTAATCAAGTAATGAAAATAATTTGCAGACATTGTACCTTTTGTTGATTTTTTTTATCTGGAAGCACAAACTCCCATTTCCAGTATTGGTAAGAAAATTTTCGTAGTATGTTGGGCCATCACATAACCTGAAGTGGAACGTACCACTTGTTTAATTGTCCGAGCTAGCTTATACGAATCATATTTTCCAGTGCAAAAATAAAAAGTGATTAAATAACCTTCCATGCAAATCACTAAAACAATTAAAATAACAAATCAATATAACTAGTTAAAGTTTCTAATGATTACTATATACTTAAAAGCCTGTGTAGAAAAGAAGTGGTTAGAAAAGCTTGAATTATACATTTTTTCAGGGGGTATTTATACAAAAGCTATATAGAGAGAAAAAATAATTAATTAAAAAAATCATTTTTAGGTATCATCATTGTTTGATCCATTTAAGGATTGCTTATTGATGCCAAGGAGTAATCCATCGTAAGAGAGTTATTTTCTTGTAAGTAATGTAGGCATAACCTCTAATATTCATTATCTAGCACTTGTGTCAGCCATTCTTGATTTGACATATTTTCAATACTCTCCGTCAAATTGGATTGTAAAGATATATCGTTCGAGATTTGCTTATAATATTCTTGAATGTAGGGTTACTAAGCCCTTTAGTGAATATGTCACTATGTTGTCTTTCTAAGGACATATGAAGTGCAAATCAATTCACTATCTAATTTTGTTTTATAAAATGATTATCAACTTTCACTTTGGTATGTTCATATTATATAGAATTATAAGCATTGTTGATGACGATTTTTTATCATTGTATATTTTCATGAGCTCCTTCCATTTGATTTTAAATCTCTTTAAATGATTTTAATCCACATGAGGTTGTAGATAGATACCTTGAGCAATCGTGTTGAATTCAAATTCGACATTGGATAATGAAATAATAGGCTATTTTTTACTTTTGCGTCTATAATGTGTCTCCCAAAAGTGTGCAGTATCATGAAGTGGATCTCTTATCATGACACCACATAGTTAGCAGTAATATGAACTTCAAGTTATAAGGTATCATATTTTGTGCGGATAATTCTCCTTTCTTAGCTTGATTTAAGGTACCTAAGGTCTTAAAGGTGTGATTCTTTATTTTGTTTTTATAATTTTACTTTCTAAGACTTATCGAACGCCATGTTAGAGCATGTATGTGATTGATAGATTAATTTTTCAGCTAATATTTTATATTGGCTGATGTCCACTTTTTTCCTTCTTCATATGAGCCTAAGTTTTGGTCTGATTCAATTTGAGTTTCACATGGTCTACAATCAATCATCTTTGTTTTCCTTTATTGGTTTATGACATATTTTTGTTAAGAGATAAAGATCCTCTATTCAAATTGAGCAATTTTTATGCCTAAGAAGTATTTGAGTTTGCTT
The DNA here is from genome assembly GCA_021442155.1 of Cymbidium sinense. NCBI lineage: Eukaryota > Viridiplantae > Streptophyta > Magnoliopsida > Asparagales > Orchidaceae > Cymbidium > Cymbidium sinense. The sequence goes on from CM038219.1 coordinate 36,043,688, forward strand.
AGTTCTTTGATTTCAAAATATTTCAGCCAGTTTTTTTTATTGCTTTCTTTTACTATCATCATCTGCATCAATTATATCATTAACATATAAAATGAGATTGTAACTTTTTCATTAATAAAGTGTTTTATGAAGATGGTATGATATTCTTGACTTTGTTTGTAACTCTTAGGGATTATTTGAGATTATTAAGTGTCTTTCTCAATGTTGACCTCCACATACATCCATGTGTCAAATCGAATAAATATAGGGAATTTGACGGACTATGGACGCGATGTTGCACAAATCGAAGGCAAAACATCCCAAAATCAATCGAAACGATCTTCAATTGCAAAATGGATTTCTCCATTGCGTCGAAATATACATTCTGCATTATTCAATAGTGGATTGATGGGAAAATGAGCCATCGACACGCCTAGACACATATCAGAGCCTGGAGGCTGCGATGACATCTAAATGACCTCCGTTTGTGAATTAATTGTGTCATTATCGTTAAAACATCAAAACCTATCAAATGAGACTGTCCGAGAGCAATTTTGATGAGTTTGTGCAAGCGTCGAGCGAATCGATACAATATCGCGCATTTCAAGTTGAAATTTACACGATTCGATGTCGAAATTGATCAAAAAATCACCAATCATGAAACGGATTGCACCGTTGCGACCAAAATATCGAAATTACTTGAAAATACACTTATGTTGCCAATGCGGTAATCCAACTACAAAAAGTAGAAATTAGGTATTATTCAATCACTCAAATTTAACCAAAAAAAGGACTAGTCTATATATACTTATTAACTCTTAACCCTAATAAACACAACCCTAAATTCTTGTTTAGCGTTGTCACTCCACTCTTCATCTCCTCTCTCGGTCGAGCATTCTGCTTACCTCCCTCTCTCCCATTCTCAGTTCAGCAACCCGCCTCCTTTATCTCAAGCCCACTCTACCCTACTTTCTACCTCCTATTTTAAAACTTAGGTTGAATCCCAGTTAGTCCATCATTCCATCTCCCATCCAGGTTCGTAGATCGCCACTTGAGCTGCCTCTTTGTTTCCTAGATCGCACAAACAACTCTCTGCTCTTTATTATCGTCTAGCCTAGCCACATGAGAACTTAGCTTTATCTCCCCTGCTCTATTTATTGTATACTCCTAAATTGAATAGTCATCTTTCACACCTACTCAACCTTACTGTGCATCTCTAGTTGTTGCGATCCAAATTTTTTCTAGCCAACAACATTCCACATTTCATAGATTCAGCCTTACCCTCCTCAAGCGCAGTAAGCTCCAAGCCTAAACCTAATCCCCCTAGTGATCTCACAAGCCCGCCTCCAAAGTCGACAACATCTTCCCCACTTCCATCATCAAGAGTCGATCTAGCACACTTTCAACACACCTCTCCCTTATTTTCTTCCAACACAATCTCACACAACAACCTCCTTCCTGCTACAATACAACAAACAATCTCACCCAACAGTAGCCAAAACATCGTCCAACATCTCCCTCTTCGTCTTTGACTATGTTGCTCCTATCTACATGCTTCTCCTCATTATTCTCCTCTAGTTGGGAATTCTTTCACCGCTCTCTCTCTAAAAGGTAAAATGAATATACTTGTCAACATTATCAAATAATCGTGTTGTTGTGTGAATGTAAAATATAGAAGTGAAGAAAATTTTAAGCAATTGTATTATTTCAATGTGATGATGAAATGCTTAAAATTTTAAGTACCTTGTGATTGCTTTAACACAGTAAAATTTGCTAGATGGTATTTGTTCATGTTGTTTCAACACTGAAAAATTAGGATGTTTTCATACGGTTTATACGACTTTTCATAAGCGATGTAAGTATGAAGATATTTTGATCAATAAAGACACCTACCATGTACGCTTTTTATAAGCGTGATGAAAGTTTTAGACTCTTAATACAAGCTATGGGGATGATTTCGGAGACTCGAATTTTAAAATACTATGTTTTTTTCAAGGTATAACACATGAAATATTAAATATATGCTCATGTTGCTTCAATATTACTGCAAGGTTTGTTAGGGGTTAAGTACTCGTGTTGCTTTAACACGGGGAGGAAAATTAGGGTGCTTTCTCATGTAGATTTAGAAGACCTATTTGATGCTTCCATAAGCATAATATGTATGAAGACTCTTTGGTTGTAGTGTCATAAAATACCTACTATGCATGCTTCCTATAAGCATGGTGGGAAGATCTTAGCACCTCCGAAGCAATTTCTTATCTGAGGACGATGTTGGGATGCTGTCAAAAATCTATCAGAATTTTCAATAAATTGAATCTACAAATAACTTGAAATTAGCAAAATTAAAATAAATCTTCAAGTCTTAATGTTATATGGAGTAAACATTAACTAAAGTTATAATTTGAATATTCAAAAATTTTCAGAAAGGTAATATTGGATCAAGTAAATAAGTCATGAAGACTCAAATTGAAAGAACATTGAACTATAAAGGACCTAACAACTTGCTTACGAGGAACAACATAAATTTATAGCCTATAACAAACAGAGTCAAAAATGAATAATTAAATTTTGTAATAATCACCATCGAATGATTTGAGTAAGGTTGAATCCATTACATGTATCTCTCAAAACAACTCTTATTCAAAGCCAATGCAACAACATAAAATGACCTAAACAATGAAAGACATATGCATCTTGAAATAGTTATACATTCAAATTTATTGATATGAAATGCATGCATCCTAAACACAACATTGAAACATGTGCCAACAATATAGAGAAAGAAGTTCTTTGCATGTGTCATAAGATATACTTGCATTTGAAATCAGTTCATTGAAATATATGCATATGGTCCAAGAATTTCAAATGCAACGAAGCCGACACATCTTGAGACACACTTGCATTTAAACTCATCATATCGAGGTGTGTGTAATTGGCCAATAAAGTTGAAATTGAAACCTACACACATTATGAAATAACTCCCTTTCAATTTGAGTGTTTCAAAACTTATGTAAATGCTCTAACCCCACATGGACCCGACATGTGTTAAATTCTTAACTCAATATTTGAGGATCGTATGGCCAAAGGTAATAAATGATTTAGACTAATTTGACCCCAAAAAATATGCAATTGACTTGGACCAAATTATCTCAAAAATATATGCTCCTCTAATAGAATAGGAGTTGACAAAGCGATTAAAATTATGTGTTTAAGATTTGATATTTACATGTACGTACATCAAAGGCCTTATTTAGGAAATTTCATATTCAAATTATAGATTATCTATTTTAATGTTAAAAGTACGACCATAAATTCTAATCATAGACTTGATACTCTACATTATGGATAGAGTTGACATGATCTACCTCAATGAATTGAGGATATTGATTAGAGGTCATCATTATCAAAATATTTAAGATATTAGTGTTCACTCATCTCAATTCAAAATGTTAATTTAGGTCTGATCCTCTGTTATTAGATTACTTCGATGATGGCAATTGTGAATATAGATTTCAACCCGATGAGATATTATTATTGAAATATGTTAAAGATTTTACATCAAATTAATCTAAATTAAATATCAATACAAATGTAAAATCTGGTAAATTAATAATCTTAAAATGTTAAAATGAATTTCAACATATGAAACTTAAAGCTAAAATCTACTTAGTTCGCCTTCCACAACTATTTGTCGGAGGTGATCAATTAGAAAAATTTTAGTTCATAAATGAGTCAATATCAAGTGTACCACTTTGTTCACCTCAAATAATCCATGCTAAGTATGAACTCATATCTTTTGTTTGTGATTTGATCAATAGCTCCACATATATAGTATTGTTATGTAGTTCTAACCGTATAACTTACATTATATTACTCATAATTGTAGCGGTATTCTCTAATGGTTCTAACCCTTGAATTGTGAACCATGGTGTACTGAAGAAAAAAAGTTTTTTGTTTTAATGTTAATGGATGTCTCTTTATACGATATTAACCCGTCTACAAGTGTGTTTTAATTAACGCCCCTAACCGTATTTTGGCCTCACTATATTACAGTCATCAATTGAGTTGCTATTTTTAAAACTCTGACCAACAACAACATGAAAATTTGATTGGTTAGTTCTTACATATATTTTGTGGGTCTCACGATTTAACATTCAACGATCACTATCTCACTTCAACGTTGCACACAAAGTCAATTTTAAAGAATGGAAGAGCTAAAATATCCACAATTATAAGAAAGTAGAGATAATGAACCATCATCGTGGCTTAAGGATTTCATATAAAACACTATGTCTATCCATTTATCTCTCATTATAACTTTAAAAATATAAATGCACAAAATAAATATCCTTCCTAGAAAATAATTATGTGTTTTGCATAGGACTTGTGCTAAATTTTCCCAAATAATTTTAAATCATTATTTTTCTTTTTAAAAAATATTTTTTTATTATAGATTTAAGATTTTTTTTAGCTCGTGCTCATATGAGCTTCTTGGTGACCATTTCCTCTAATAATGAAGGAGAGAAGCAAAATCAAAGAATATAAAGGGAGAAACTCTTAAGACTCGTGAATTCTATATAAATAATAGTAAAAAACTATTATATAAAAGTTAAAAAATTCTATAAGGAATTTTGGGGTTTCATATGCAATGTCATCCCTCATTTTTTTTATTCTCACAATGAAACTTTGTCTCCCCCCACTCATTCTATATCAGTTCGGCCGCCTCATCAAATCATTTTTTTTATTTTTATTTTCTGAAAAGATCCCTATTTTTTCTCCAATCTAATATTTTTTATGTTATTGGATGTGAGCTATTTTTATTTTCATATATTTTGTATTTATCATTTTCAAAAATAATAAATAAATAAATATTTGATTTTATAATTAATATAATGATATTTAAATATATAAAAAAGAACTCAAATGATTATAAATTAAACACGTATGTAGTAATCATGTTAATCATATGAAGGATTTGTGGCTCACACTGATAGATGAAAAATGTCGTTTCTTCAATCCCATGAATTTAAATCATATGCTTTATTATTAATCGCTCAAAAAAAAAATGAAATGATCAATACTACTGTAAACATAGATCTAAAAAGAATAAATAAATCACAATCAAAGTTTGATAGAAAATAACCCACATGAATTAAGTAAATATTTTACATGTTTCTACCATTTTTAAAAGTAGAGGACCAAAATAATAGTTATGCACTATAAAATTTACAAAGGCGGTAGTTTATCATTTTCATATGCATAAAGATAAAATGAGAATCAATAAATATTAGTCATTGATGGATGTGATTAAAATATCGTGGATCAGATAGTGCGATTAATGAGAATCATAGAGCAAAAAATAAGTGAGCAATGATGGTAGAGTGATAATAGTTAGACAATGATGATTCTTAATAGTATTTATCGACTTCAATTGCTGAACAAGACTGTAGAGTTCTAGACATTTCTAAGCTCCCTCACATTTTAATTATCTCCCATGATGCATCATATTTCGATAAAAGAGATTTGATCGACACAAATCGCATACATTAATCACGTAATACATATCCGATATGTAACATTAGCGGTCCAATTAAAAAAATAAAAATTGAAACACGTGTCTTGAATAATTAAGTTTAAACTTTATAAATATTAATTAAATGTATATTTAAGTATTATATTTCAATAATTTATATTATATCAAATAACTTATATTTATTTTTGTATGCAATGCTTTAAAAATTATTGATAATTAAATCTTTTTATTTATTATTATAATTTAATTTCTTAATATTTTTATTTTTGTTTATTACTTTCAATAATTTTTTTATACTTTTTTTTTACCTACTATCATTATTTATAAATAATATGTTGATATTTTATTCATTTTCTTGCATTATTAAATGCCAATATTATTTGTTCTTATAATATTAAAATTTTATTTATTTAATATTTATATAATTTATATGATTATTATATATTATTTTAAAATTTACAATATCAGTATATGTGTGTCATATCCTCTATTTTTAAAAGTAGATATGTCCAATATTCGTGTAGTATCATATTATGCAACCTGCCCTTCATATAAAGAATGAGAGCCTATTTATTATTTAAGAATAATATTTTAGTTATTTTGGCCAAAATTTTAACTATTCAATCAAATGATTTACAATAATTCCCTTGATTCTAGATTATTTCTTAGATATATAACTTTCTTGATGACATCATCATTAATTAATCTCAGGCTCATTAGATTTGTTTCTCTATTGGAGGCACTTATTTTTTACTATAAGCACATAAAATTTAAAATCATTTAATCCTTTAAATAGCATTATCAAAATTTCAATTGCATTTCAAGTATTTTATTTGAATTAATTTAAATTCAGATAAAAATAACTATAATATTATTTTGCTCATTAAGCTTATCAAAATATTTATTTTAACTATAAATTTATTTAAATCAGAATTCAGATATTGGAGGCACTTTTTGAAGATTTCTTACTCATGTATTGATGCTAATATTCGTATTCAAATGATGATTTCCTACACATGTATTGTCAACTTAAATTCATTTTGCATCACACTCTACTAATTATATAAAATCTTTATAGTTTTGACCTATTATTTAAAATTATTATAATTATTTTAAAATCAGTATATCAACTAATCCACACTAGTATGTCAGTTTCTTTTCAATTTTCCCCTTTCGTCTTCTATTAAAATAAATAACCTTTTAAGAATAATTATTTTCATAAATATAACTAAAATTTTCAATAAAACACAAATATAATTTAAAATCTAAAGTGCTGTTTGAGTTCAGTTTTTCTTTTATATTTTATATTTTTATTTTTATACTATATTTAAAAATATATTATTTAAAATTTATTTAAATATTTTTTTTTAAAAAATAAATAATATTATTTTTAAAAATACTATTTAAAACATTTTTATAAATAATCATTATCATCAAAGAATTTTACTTGAAAATAAAATAAAAATAAAATTAATCCCTAACTGTTTGAAACTATTATAAACAAAAATAGATATATTCAATATTTACTACAAATTTATATGTATCATTCTATTACAAGACGCTTAAGTGACCTTATTTTTATTACAACACAAGTTTACTTTAGATAAAAATTTCTTGTTATAATTTAGTAGGGACCGCGCACACAAATTCCCTGGCAACAAATTATGACATGCGCTCTCTTTCTTGAGGAGACGCTAAAACAGCGGTATGTGCAATGGTGGCCACTAACCTAGGCACCCACATTTTTTGATCGCCAGCAAGCCCTGTCTAGATATGTATGGTTACACATTGCAATAGGAATGCTATTTGTATAACAGTGGTAGCTTCCTCTATTTCATCTAACGAGGACTTAAGGATGACTGGAATTGTGATTACAGAAAAAAGCATCAGACGGTCCTCCTCAGACCATCAACGGCAAGCATGGCTTTTTAGTTCTTTTCCATACATGTAAATGAGAAAAAATAGCTAATGTGAGATATGAATGAATAAAAATATTAAAATTATTGTTACATAATAATTTAATGTAATAATATCATTTTATATTCATTTTTAAGAAGATTTTATAAGATTATGAGCTACTCAAATCTGAGTTAATTTGACTTTTGCTTTTGATGGAATCATCTAATCTAAGTAAAATAAAGTTTTAAATGATTGTGAGAAAAAATTTTGTTCGATATAATAGTTTATATAAACTAAGAATAAATAATAAATATAATGTATAGAATATAGCAAAAAATTAAATAAATTAAAAAGTAGAGTAGCTTTTAAAATTGATATCTCATCTTATAATTTTTAGAAAGATGAAAATTACTTTTTAGCTATATTTTGAAGAATCTACAGTAAAAATATTATATTTTATATTTTATATTTTATAATTCTATATAAACCTCTTTGAACTCATCCTTTAGAGAAGAACAAAAGAAAATTAAAAGCTCCAATTAGTTCCTAATATGTTGAGTTTAATTTGAGTTTCAATATAATCATTAAAATTTTAATTAACCCCAAAATATATCTTTCATCAAGATGAAATTAGCAAGTAACTCCACATGTAATAAAAAAATTAAAGTAAAATGATTTCTAGATCAAAAGTTATTAAATTTTTAGGTTCTAGGTCAATTTAAATCAAGTTAAAATTGTAGAAATTTTAAAAATTAATATAACCAACTCAAAACATCTCTATTAACATTAGAACACTGTAATAAATATTTTCATGCTTTAAAATCATATAAATCTAAAGTCACTTAATTAGGATTTAACAAGTCATTAAAAACCAATAGTAATTGAATTTAGTAAAGTTAAATTTCAATAAATAAAATATTATGCTAAATTTTAAAATAAAATAAAATTTAAACCCTCATTAATAGAATCCTAAATTAAATCAAATAAATATCACGTAATCTTCAATTCAAACCAAACTAAACTGAACCTCAAAACATAAAATTAAACTGATTAAATTAACTACATGGAACCCTTTAAGTATTAGCTAAATCTGAAATTAATCTTAACCAAGTAAACTTAAGCCAAATCATTGATTAGTAGACAACTTAATCATGGAACCCTTACATGGAACACTTGTAGTTGATTTAACTTTTAGGGTTTAGCTCTGAATGATAGTACACTATACCTTGATGACGTATCTGATCACCTGAATAAATATATTTACGGATCTCCATGGCGTTTTACCAAGTCAAATTTTCACATATATAATTTTGCCTCTCATTTCACCACAGATTTGAAGGCAACTCTTTATATGTCTGTGAGAATTTTTCTCCACACCGCTATATCTTATTTCTCCCAAGTAGAGTTAGGTCGAGCTTTGAGCCTACGCTAGAGCTCTCTAGATTTAGATTCTGATGCGGTTTGCTTCTCTTTTGCTACGAGTATAAGTCCTTACTTCTTAGGCGTTTTCATAATCTTGTGTTGTTGGACTATAAGCTCTAGCATTCTACTAAGATTCCAACTTAAAATAAAAGTGCATTCTCTTATTTAAAAATATAAAGCCTCACCACTAGAAAGCACTTACTAGGCTTTCTAATATCATAGGTGTTTCCTACTTATTCTTTTTTAGATCCTGTAAATAGGTCTTTCTATTTGAACTTTCTCACTTAATTTCTAAAAATACATAATCCTTTGATAGTCAAGCTTTAAAGTCTTTAAAGATACTTATTGACTACTTTAATCGATAGTGCCCTTAGAAAATTCTCGTTTCCTAAGATGTAATTATCCTAAGATGTAATTAATTATAGAAGCTCACTTATAAGGAACCAAAGAACGACATAAAATAAATCTTCCTTTACTTCTCCATGTATAGTAGAAGAAAGATCTCTGGTATATACATAGACCAATATGCCTTAGGGGGCTATATTAAGTGATTAAGTCCATTGTACGGTGATATTTTTACCTCCCGAGATAACACATCATACCTTAATGTCGTACTCGATCACTTCAATAAGTACTCCCTAAAATCTGTGTGGTATCTCTATGACTCCAAATTAAAATACCACGATTAAATAGTTAGAAAAGTTTCTGGACTTCTCAGTATCTACGGGAATTTCAAACTTATTTCCCAACTAGATTCCATTAAGAACTCTTCAAAATTGAGTCCTCCCACTTGCTTTCCAAAATTATCAAACATTTGATATCAAGGTTTAAAATCCATTGAGATGTCAGTCAATCACTTTAATTGAGAGTATTTTTAGAAGATTTATGTCTCCTAAGATGTAATTAACTATATGAGCTTGTCCCTATAGAAAACTTAAGGATACGGCTTAAAATAAATCTTGCTTTACTTCATCCATATAAAGTAAGGGAAATATTGCTGGTATACATAGAGTCATCGACCTTATGAGTTCTTATTAGGTGTGAGTCCATTATATATGATATATCTTTCGAGATAATATATTATTTTTATATCGCATTGATCATTTCAATAAGTATCCCCTAAGATGCATAAGAACACTCCAAATATAAACACCACTACACCCTCTTCTCTCAACTAGTGTATTTGCTCGAAAACATTTATCAAAAGATTTTTAGACCTTTCTTCACTCGCTCTTCTCTTTCGCACTTCTAATTATAGTTTGAGCTTTAATAAGTGTGTTCAAGAGCTTTTTAGTCCTAACATTAAATCATCTCCATAAATGTATGTATTGTTAAGGAGTGAAGACTGCAAGTTATAATAGGATAATATGAAGACAAAAAGATAGAAACAAAATAAGTAGTATTTAGAACTTTTGTATCAAGCTTATGTAAACACTGACAAGACTCTTTTCAACTGTTAATTTCTCTCATGTGTAAAATGTAAATTTATTTATAATTTTTAAGGTGTTGTTTTAATTTTTTAGTTGTTGCATATATTGATCCTCTTAATTATATAAGATATTTTATGCATTTGAGTGTCATAATGACATTGAAATTTAATGAATTTATGTATATTATATTTTTCTCATCATAACATTCTATTTTGATTATAAATACTAATACTTGAGAGTTATTTGATTCTTTAAACGGTATCATAAACTTTTTGGTTATACTTTGAAGTTCTTGATTTAATAATAGTGTGATTTTCTTAAAGAAGTAAAAAATTGACACACATAAAAAAGTAAAAGAAGAATTATTTTCAGTTTAATTGGCTATAATTTGTTCAATCGGCTATTATTGTAGACTAAAATAGTGACTATTTTTGCTTATTTTCTTAAATTAATTATTTTGTTTTTTAAGTTTTTTTTTTACTTTTTAAATAATAAAATTATTTTATGAAAAATTAAATAAATATATTTTATGTGTTCACTTAAAATGCTTTACCTTGAAGGATTAATTATGATAATAGATTGTAAAATCAAACGAAAATCTTAAGTATGTTTTTTTTTTAAAAAAAAATTAATATATTAAAATTTTGGATATGTAATCGATAAATAATTTCGAGTGAGATAATTTTGTTTTTGTTAAAAGAAATTTGATGCTTCGCTCATTACTATATATTTTTTGATGTTGTTTACATAATTTTTAAATAAAAAAGTATATATATGAAATCATTAAAATTAAATTTATTATTAAGTTTATGTATGTATGAAAAAACAATACACTTTTGATGTATTTGGATTTACTTTATAAAATTTTTATTTTAACTACAAATTTATTAAAACTAGATTTTGAATTTTAGAAGTTACGTAATTCAAATATTGCATGAAGATTTATATTTAATTAAATAAATTTATTATAAATTATGAGATACATAATATTATGTTTTCCTTCCCTGTTATACCATTTATATTGCTATCAGATAATAAAAAGATAAAACAGCAAGACCAACATGGGGCACGTGACATCCTAAGAATGGATAGAAATGCCGCAGCGCAAGGGCGCCAGGAGCAGCACTGAACTAAAGGAAGCTTTACAATTTATTTATATTTTTTTATAAATGAACAAGCTACACTACATCATATCAACTAAAGAGTTTTACCACCGCTCTACAAATAGCATTCCTGGTATATCGATTAAGCATATTTAGGGTATAAGGTATAGGTATAGGTATAGAGATTAAGATTAAGCTTAGGATTTAGAATTAGTTTTTGGATTAGATTTAGAGTTTAGGATTAGATTTAGAGTTTAGAGTTTAGAACGGGCAGTGCGATCAATGCGGCTTTACGAAGATCGCCTAATGTCCACAAAAGGAGAGAGCGCCCCAAAATTTATTGTTAGGGGAATTCGAGTTCGCATGGTCCCCGCCAAATTGTATAAAGAAATATTCGTATGATGTTGAATGATATTGCATTTGTGAATTAAGTATATTAGAAGGATATTTTTATATTCATGGTCATGCATATTTAATTAAATTATGTTAATGTACTTAGTTATTAATTTAATAATTATGTGATTAGCATGAAAATTAAATTATTTAAATAACAGATAAATTCTTAAAGAAATAAAAAAAGTTATATTTACAAATACAAATACAAAATTGAAGTTTATTTCACTAAAGATTAAAAAAAAGTTATTATATAATAATTATTAGATCTTACTTTTATTATAACTAATATTAAGATTTTTTTTTTCATTACAAATGAATCTCGACACATAAATGAAAGAAAGAATTAATTGTCATAAAGTAAGATGTTAATAACTATTTGAGACCACTTTTTTTATGTTTTCTTTTATTTATATTTTGCTTAAAAATAAATTTATTTGATTGTAATATTATTTATTTTTAAAAACTAAAAATAAAATCACATGAAAAAAATATTCTAAACAAACATATTTTTAAAAATATAAAAATAAAAATAAAAAACAAAAAATAAAATTGATCCCAAATTGCCCCTTAGTAATCATTTTCTTGAAACTAATATTGAATTATTTTTTTGTGTGGCAAAATTTAGCACAAATCCTATGCAAAATATAATTATTTTCTTGGAAGGTTATTTATTTTATGCATTTATATTTTTAAAATTATAAAATGAGAGATAAATGGACAGACTTTGTCTGCAAGGTTATCCTGAAAACAAAAAAAAATAAAAAAACAAAAAAAAAGAAACAAGGAATGAACAGATTTACACAAACTGTGCGAGAAGGAGCGTAGGTGGCTTGGTTAGATCGGAAGGCAACCCACCCACCGGAGATAGGCGTCGGCGGTGGAGGAGAAGGAAGAAGGTATTGTGGGAAAACATGAGAGGGAAGCTGTTGAGGTCGAATGGGAAGTGAAATGGCGGCGACGGTGGTGGTGGAAGGGAGGGAAAGATTGTCTTGGCCTTCGGCGGCTCGGCCCATGAAGTGCACTTGCGGCCTGGTCGTAGGCGAAGGCCGCCTACTCCGGCGAGTAAATGATGCCGAGTCACACACGTGTCCTCGACCACGAGACGCGTGTGTTAGCCGCGTAGCGTCTCAATAGCCGCTTCCTCACACCACGGAAGTGTACTCCGATGTATGGAAGCAGGCAGTGAGAAAGAGAGCTTTCTCTGGGGTTTGTTCGTTTATCTCGTTCTTTTTGGGGGTGTTTGGCAATATATTGGATAAATTATAGTTAAATTTAATGATATATTACTAAATCAGTAGTACTCAATTAAAATTAATTTAAATATATATTAATTAATCAATTACTAATATTAATATTAATATTAATTTAAAGTAGTATGTATTAATATTAATTATTAATTAATTAAAAATAATAACTATTAAATTTTATTACTAGATTAATATTCTAATAATTAAATTATATTAAAGTATGTGAAAGAATAAAATATTTTAAATTAGTTAATTATTAAACTTATAATAATTATAATTATATCTATTAAATTATAATTTAATTTTAATAATTTATAAGTCAATCACCAATAATATTTTATTAAATTAGTTGAAATTAAGTTAAATTAAATTAAAACTATCAACTATTATATTAGCTAAAATTACTTAAATCCAATTATCTATCAAATGATAATTATATTTAATAAATTATTATTAACTTATAATTACATATTAATAATAGTTAATAATATTAAATTAAAATTAATTTTATCATAATATTTTAATTAAGCAAAAATTAGTAATTAAATAAATTATTTAAAATTAATATTTTTTAAAAGGATTAAAAAATTGATGTTAACTGGAATTTTTTTATGCCGTCGCATCTTCCCAATTTCTTCTAGCAAAGTTTGTGTGAATCATGTAAATCCATCCTTCCAATAGAATTTACTAAATCCGAGATTTAACAGGATTTATCGGATTTATTAGATTTACAGGATTTACTAAATTCGGGATTTAATAAATCAATTTTTTACATTTGACAAAAATAGAAGAGAGCGTATAACATGAGACGCATAAATGGAAGAATTACAGACGCCACGTGTAGCGACAGAAATAACTAAAGGAAGTTTTAAAATTTATTTATATTTTTTTATAAATAGAGATAATATCGCTAACTTACTTACCCCATTATTATTACTAATTAAAGAATTTTACCAGCTCTATAAATACCATTCCTAGTGTACCGATTAAGCATATTTAGGGTATAGGATATAGGGTATAAGATATTGGTATAGGTATTTTTAGAATAGTGGGACTTTCCTTTAATTCAATTAACAATGTGAGACTAAATGACATTTAAATTGAAATTAAGAATGTTATTTATAGAATAGTGGGAGTTTTATTTAATTCAATTACCAATGTGGAATGTGGGACTAAATGATGGCTTGCGATTAAGAATCTGTGATCGGATGGTCCTCCTTAGGCCGCACCCTCCTCGACTACATCTCTGGCGAGGCCCGCGAGGGCGAGATCCTCGGCGTAATGGGAGGCAGCTGATCCGGAAAATCCACCCTAATCGACGCCCTCGCAGATCGCATCGCCATGCCCAGCCTCGGAGACGGCGGCATCTTCCTCAACGGCGAGATTTTAGATTCCAAGATCCAAAATACCATTTCCGATTACGTGCTGAAGCACGACCTCCTCTTCCCGATGCTCACCATTGAAGAGACCCTCATCTTCGCCGCCGAATTTCGGCTACCGCGTTGGCTCTCCGCACCAAAGAAACACGCCCGCGTACAGGCCCTCATCGACCAACTCGGCCTCAGCGCCGCTGCGTCCACCATAATCGGCGACGAAGGCCACCGCGGAGTTTCCGGCGGAGAGCGTCGCTGCATGTCCATCGGCACGGACATTATCCACGATCCCATACTCTTTTTTTGGACGAGCCAACGTCGGGGCTTGACTCCACCATCGGCACGGACATTATCCACGATCCTATTTGTGTTGACTATTTTAGATCTTGCTAACTGTCATTGATAAGTTTAATTTCTGACTTGTAAGTAAAGATGAGGTAGCTTGCTTTGACTTACTTTTCTGGACCTTTGCTTATTTGCAGTTTTTTTTAATTATTTTAGATATTTTCTTTTTCAGGGAACCGTCTATCTTAGCCTATTAGCCTTCACTTTGAGCAGCCTTATTGCTTTTGGCATAACTAGGCAGCCTTTTTCCTTGTATCTGGGGGTCGCTTCTGCCATCCCAGTCGGGCTGTATGCAGGCTATTTCGTGCTAGAATCAGGAAACTATTTAATATAAGAGTAAGCATCTTTGGTCTTGTTCATGAATCTCTAAGCTTTTTTGATTCCTCTCATTATCCCTTCTTTTTGGCATGAAAAAGATTATGTAGGCATTGTAGTATAGGAAAGGTTTATTTAAAGCGAATGATTCATGTGCTTTTTCATCAAGATTAACAAGTATTCTCTTTTTATTTGATGAAGTAAAAGTTTCTTCTCTTTTTTCTTTAACTATGTTAATCAAACCTTGTAACTAGGATACTGTTAAAAGCTATTTGGCAAGATTTTCCATGGGATTTTTTTTACCCTTTTTGAAGGAAGTTCAATCAGAAAAAAAACTTAAAATGTGTATTATTTCAGTTGACTATAATTCCAAAGTAGCAATTGTTATATTCTCAAAATTTATATTTATCATGCGAAAGTATACTACAAGGTGATTTTATGTGGCAATTATTTTATCCTCAAATTTTCTATCTAATATGTCACTGTATATAACAAAGTGATTGTATCATGATGCATTATCATACGTAAATGTTAAATCTCCATGTAACACAATTTGTTGCAAAATTAAAAAGGCTGTAATTGTGGAATAATCCAAACTCTGCATGCATGCAAGAGCGTACTAGATCTGATGTCGTTACAACTGATGCTATCTTTGACATGAAAATTTGATTCTTTTATTGCGTTTTAATTTTAAAGGTGTTAACATATGAGGTTTGTTTCACTTGCAAACCAATACTTATGTTAAAGTCCTGCTAATGAATTTACTGAAGAGATGCAATATATATCAACACTTGAGGAATTAAGGCCAAATAAATCATTTATATATTCTAATACATGCACAACAAATGAACAAATTCTAAAAAATATGAAGAATATTTTGGGGTACACATGCAAACTCTAGATATAATAAGGATCACACTAAGATCAGCAGTTTTAAGGCATTGCATACTACTTTAGATGCGTTTGAAGGAAACCAAGAATTTGGAGTTTCAGAAGATGAAGAAATTACAAGGGATGAGTTTCTATATTGTTGTGTGATTCTGGATTGGTTAGATACATTTCCGCTAGTTGTGTTCAAGCATCAAGCATAAAAGCATGAACTTCACATCCATGATTTCTAGGGATTTCATTCATTCAAAAAATTCTTAGCATTAATCGAATAATAAGGAAGATGGCACGTATATAATAGAGAGAGAACTACTAAAGCCTACCTATGGTACCTTAATCTCTAAGCAAAGGTCCCATATGTTATTGTCACGTGACTTCAATATTAATCAAGTAATGAAAATAATTTGCGATACCACATTGTACCTTTTGTTGATTTTTTTTATCGGAAGCACAAACTCCCATTTCCATATTGGTAAGAAAATTTTCAGTAGTATGTTGGGCCATCACATAACCTGAAGTAGAACGTATCACTTGTTTAATTGTCCGAGCTAGCTTATACGAATCATATTTTCCAGTGCAAAAATAAAAAGTTATTAAATAACCTTCCATGCAAATCACTAAAACAATTAAAATAAAAAATCAATATAACTAGTTAAAGTTTCTAAGGACTACTATATACTTAAAAGCCCGTAGAAAAGAAGTGGTTAGAAAAGCTTGAATTATACATTTTTCAGGGGTATTTATACAAAAGCTATATAGAGAGAAAAAATAAATAATTAAAAAAAATCATCTTTAGGTATCATCATTGTTTGATCCATTTAAGGATTGCTTGTTGATGCCAACGAGTAATCCATCGTAAGAGAGTTATTTTCTTGTAAGTAATGTAGGCATAACCTCTAATATTCATTATCTAGCACTTGTGCCAGCCATTCTTGATTTGACATATTTTCAATACTCCAAATTGGATTGTAAAGATATATCGTTTCAGATTTGCTTATAATATTCTTGAATGTAGGGTTACTAAGCCCTTTAGTGAATATGTCACTATGTTGTCTTTCTAAGGACATATGAAGTGCAAATCAATTCACTATCTAATTTTTGTTTTATAAAATGATTATCAACTTTCACTTTGGTATGTTCATATTATATAGAATTATAAGCATTGTTGATTACAGATTTTTTATCATTGTATATTTTCATGAGCTCCTTCCATTTGATTTTTAAATCTCTTTAAATGATTTTAATCCACATGAGGTTGTAGATAGATACCTTGAGCAATGTTGAATTCAAATTTGACATTGGATCTTAAAATAATAGGCTATTTTTTACTTTTGCGTGCTATAATGTGTCTCCCAAAAGTGTGCAGTATCATGAAGTGGATCTCTTATCATGACACCACCTAGTCAGCAGTAATATGAACTTCAAGTTATAAGGTATCATATTTTGTGCGGATAATTCTCCTTTCTTAGCTTGATTCAAGGTACCTAA
Source organism: Cymbidium sinense (assembly GCA_021442155.1). Lineage (NCBI taxonomy): Eukaryota > Viridiplantae > Streptophyta > Magnoliopsida > Asparagales > Orchidaceae > Cymbidium > Cymbidium sinense. The sequence continues at coordinate 36,061,106 of CM038219.1, forward strand.
GGTCTTAAAGGTGTGATTCTTTATGTTTGTTTATAATTTTACTTTCTAAGACTTATCAGAACGGCCATGTTAGAGCATGTATGTGATTGAT